>RJWM01006771.1:0-82229 GCA_004363535.1 Dasyprocta punctata
TTTCTTCAGACTTTCTTGTAAAGGGTCAAATAATAAATATTTTAAGTTTGTCAGGCCCCAGTTGCTATTATAGCGCAAACAGCCATAGGTGAGAAGTACCTGACTGTGGCTGCATTTTGATAAAACCGAGACAGGTGGCCGGCCTGGGAATGATCATCTGCCCACCCCTAGGCTGGATCACAGAGGAGACAAAAGTCTTTTTTGCCGTCACATTTAAAGCAAATAGATTAATTTTAAAGCTCTTCTTAGCACGTAAGGACTTGAGAAAGTATGTTAAAATAATATGCAGTCACTGAAGTACAAATCTGAGCATGCATTCCTCAGACCTGAAGAATAGCTGGCTCCTTCCTGGGCTGCATCATTGCCACACGTCCCCCTAATATTGCCTTCCTGTTAATCTTGCACATTAGCGCTGGCAGCCCTGGGGGACTGTGTTCCAGTCACCCTTAATCATACGCACAGCACACACAGGGCAAGACTTGTTCCCCAAGTATTGAAATGACAGCGTCTATTTTTCATTGTGTCAATATTAATTATATGCAATTTAGTGTTCAATATTATTTTCTATATTAATTTCAACACAATGGGATGAGTCTAATTTGGAATGGTAAAATTCATTTGCATTTAAATTGGTGTTTGATGCATTCCCTGTGAGGAGCCGATAGCATCCATGGTCATCATTATAAGCACGGTTTCTAAGGCGGGTTGGCTTTCCCTGGGAAGAGTTTGTAAATACGGAGCTCTGAGTCCAACATTAACAGTGATGACGCTGTAACGGCATGTTTCTCCAGGGAACCCTCTGAATACAGGCCTTATATTTTGGGAATTTCCTTCTACTGGAATAAAGATTAATCAAAGCTTATCAGCTAAGAATATGACCACACATGTCTTTTCTTTTTAGTTTTCAAAATGTTTTGGTTAGTGACCCTGTATACAGAAACCCTTGGTTAATTTTTCAGCTGGAACTGCGTGCCCTGTGACATCGAATGCTTGTTGTTAATTGCACACAGCACACATGAGTGAGTTGAAAGTGAACAGACGATCACTCCTGCCCCTGCCTCTGGTTCTGGCCTGGGAGAGACCGGCAGTCTCGTGTAGTGGGCTCGTTTTTTCCTTAGTTGTGGCCACGAGGAGGGAGATCGGTTCTCCCCAGGGGTAGGCAAGCACCCAGATATTCATTACTTGAACTGAGCACCTTGGGATGCCTCTAACGACTTTTCTTTCCTGCTGAGAGTGGTGTTCAGCAATGTACAAATGAGTGATCTCTACCACGTGCAGAACAGACGGAGATGCGCGAGGCAGGCGGGGAGCGGAGCCGGGCGAGGGGAAGGTGTGGCCAGAAACCTGTGAGAGACCCTGGGACGGGGCAGAGGCTGTGGAGGGAGGAGAGGGCTGGCGCTGCGGACCAGGGCTGCTGTGTGCCATAGCGGGACGGGATCTGATGCCTCCATGGCTCTGCAGGTGCCTTTCTGGTAGGTTTGGAAAGAAGAAATTGGGGCCCCGGAGTCGGAGCAGGAAGCTCTCCTGGGACCCGGAAGTAAGCGAGGTTGGCTTGGTCCAGGGTGCTGCTGGGAGGACAGAGAAGCAGGGGTGCGGATTGGCTGACGGACGGGAGAGGGAGGAGTGTTTGGGGCCTGAGTTATTTGGGTCCTTTGCTGACTCCAGTGTTTGGCACCTGAGTTGTTTGGGTCCTTTGCTGAAGTGGCGAGACTGGAGAGAGGGGTCAGCTTGCATGAAGTCATTGTGACGGACCGTGAACTTCCCGTTTGCCATCACTGGCTGTGTGAGCTAAGGTAAACCACTAACCTCTCCGATCTTCAGTTTCCTGTCTGTGAGAGACACATAAGAAAGCAGCCACTTCCTTGGCTGATGTCCAGACTCGGTGTGATAGGGCATGTAGCACAAGGCCAGGCACATGCTGGACACTCAGATGATGCTGGGTGCTGCTACTCCTGCTACTCAGAACCAAGGGTGGAGCTGGGTCTGGCGTGCATGACTATAATCCTTCCCCTTTGGGAGGCTGAGGCAGGAAGATTGCAATTTTGAGTGTGGCCTAGGTAACTTAACGACTTAGAACCTGTCTCAAAATAAAACAAAATAAAATGGCTGGGAAAGGTAGCTTAGTGCAAAGGCTCTGGGTTCAACCCCTAGCACTGCAAAATAAAATAAAAAGAAAAAAAAAAAAAGAAAAAAGAAAAGAAAAAGAACCAAGGTGTAGAAGAAGAGGTGGGAGACAGAAAGCAGACCGAGCCTGTGCTTCGTTAACCATTTCCATGGGAGGGGAGGTGGATTTGTGAGCTGCACCACGAAATTAAAGCTCCCCAGGAAAGCTTTGATCACATGGCCTGGGATGACGGGAACTGTGTGTGGGTGACAGGCTGAAGTGCTGTGTGTGAGGTCATCACATGGGAAGCTACTCAGGGGCTGGTGCCTTCTCACAGAATCTTCTGGAATCATCTCTCCAAGTTAGAGAACAGCAATGTGTGCACGTGTTTGCAGGGTGTGGTGGCGAAGGGAAGATGGGGTGGCCCGCTGCGCTCACCAGAAGAACTTCAGAGCCTTTACATCCAAATGATACTTTGTGATAGATCGACAAAGATCCAATATTCACATCGGCCATGTGAACAACCACTCTGTGCCCCCGATTCTGAAGATAGTCTTGGTAGGGCAGACATCATGCCTGTTAACAAATGGGGAAACTGAGGCCCAGAAAGTTCAAATTGCATTTTGTTTTGCAGAGACTTGATGGTTGTCCTTGAACCAATGCACCCCAAAGAGCTTAGATTTATGCCAAATCTCTTATTTAAAAATAATTGGCGACATTGGAGCTATAAAACACAAGCCTGCTCTCTCCTGGTGTGATGAAAACATCTCCCGCACACCGCAGTGCATCTCATTCTCCTGCCTCAGACAGAACCTTGTGTGGGTTCTGTGCACCCTGTATCCAGAGCTCAGACATCCCCATAACAGATGTCGATGGACACTGCCAAGAGCTGGGCGCTGGCTTCCTGTTCTTGGCTTCAGGTTTTAATTATCCGTTAGTAATTAAGGGTTCTTTCTTTGCGAAAAATAATTTCCCATAGGTTGGGAGCCAGCAGGGTTACTACGGTGGAGAAGCTAATCTTGTTTCCATGCCAGAGATTCTCCCTGGCTGGGCCAGGAGGGTGGAAAATTCTGCTTTGCTGCAGCCTGCTCCCATGTAAGGTCGGAATCCTCAGGAGCCAGCTCAAGATGCTGGCTTGTGGCAAGGGCTTTATTAAGGAGGTGACCCCAGCAGAAACCAGTAGTCTCGAGGCCAAAGAGGGCAGGGAGAAGCCAAGCGAAGGAGGGACTCAATTTCCACAGGAGTAGCTCTCATCCGGTCCTACAGGGGGCGCTGGAGGGCTGCTATGCTCTGTGCACCACCGTGGGTTAGAGGTTCATGGCTGTCCAGAGGGGATGTGAACTCCCATCAGAGTGTGAGGGACCTGGAGGCTCCGGTAGCCCAGAGCAAGAGCAGGTGGCTGCAGGTGGAGGCATAGACAACAGCGAGGGTGGTGGCGGGGGTGGTGGTGCAGAGAAAATGGTGTCCTGGAGTGGCTGACTGTGGGGTGGTGGTGGCAGGGTCGGGGTGGGGGACCTGGCAGGAGGTGTGCACCTAATGTCAGGAAGCTTCTGCAGAGGGACCTGAGGGTGGGTCTTCACTGGGGCCAGGGTTCGTCTGGGAAGCATCCAGTACCCAGTGGAGAGGGGGCACTGCAGCCTTGGGGGACGCTGAGACCTAGCTGCAGGACCTGCCGGGTGACTGCTGATGATTCACTGTCACGCAGGCACTCAGTTTCCTCCTGCGTGGAGTCCTGGGCTAGTCCACCCCTACCATCACTTGAGCAGCCACGGCCTTGACCTAGGCACAGCGGGGCCCGTCATTCTGTGGACGCAGGCCATTTGTTTCAGCCAGCCAACTGGGGAGCTGAAGGAGGTGAAAGCGTTGGCCGTGCCCTCATGCCTTCCCCCGCGTCAGCCTGCGGTGGAGCCAGTGCCCGCCCTGAGGCAGCCTGAGATGGGGAAAGAGGAGGGCATGGGCTCTGGGGTTGTCAGAGGAGAACAGAGTCCTGTGATCGATTTTGGCCACATGGGTCCATCATCCGGGTGATGGCTGCCCTCGGACCTGGGCCCCCTGTGTGCCCAGTGAGCCTGTGGGGCTGGGAGTGTGGCTGAGAGGTCATGAGCCACACTCTTCCTCTCATGGGGTGTGAATGCTCAGTTCTCCTCTGGCGGGGGAGGAAAAACCATCTTTGATGAAGATGGCCTGTGTTGGTTTTCTGTTGCTGCTGGAACAAGTTACTACCAGCTAAAACAGAGTGAAGCAGTACAACACAAGTTTATTATCATGCAGTTTTGTAGGTCAGAGCTTATGATATGATCTCACTGGCTGCAGCCCAGGTGCTGGGAAGGCTGTGCTTCCTTATATCGATTCTGGGGGAAAAACTCTTCCCTGGCTAATCAGTTCCTTGTGGGACTGAGTCTCTGTCTCCTTGGAGGCTAACACTTAAGGCCATTGCCAGTTTCCAAAGGCCACCTGCATGCATTGGCTTGTGTCCCCTTTTCTTCATTTTCAGAGCTGGTAAATGGGTTGAGTCTTCTTACTCTGAATCTCTTCTTCCCTTCTTTTTCCTTTATGCTTCTTTCTGACCTGATCTTTTCCCTTTCACTTGTGTTCGTAAGCTTTCCCATCACTGGGACACAATGCCCAATAGTCACAATTTAAAGGAAGAGAAGTTTAATTTGACTCATGGTTTCAGGAGATTCAGTTCATGGTTTAGCCAGCTCCATGGCAGGAACATCATGGTGGTAGGGCCCGGTGGAACAAAGCTACTTAGTCCATGGTGATCAGAAAGTAGTGCAGGGGAACAGTGCCAGAGAGGAAGGGGCCAAGGACCAGATACAGTACTTAGGACCACATCCCACACACACCCAGAAATGTGCTTTTCTAATCCACTAGGTGGCTCCCAACCCAATCAAGTCGACACAATCAATCTTACCTCTCACATTAATAAAGAACATAGGATTGCATTTGGCCACCTGGAGAATCTCCCCATCTTGAGTCAATCTTGGGTCCACTGGCCAAGTACCTTTATGTATACCATGTCACACAGCACAGTCACAGACTGCAAGAATTGGACCACAGACTTCTTGGGGAGGGGGCTTTAGTCTGCTGACAGTATGGTCCTTCTATCACCCTGTCTTCCTTCCCTGCTTTGGTTTAGATGAATCTCTTCTCTTTGATGTTAACTCTCTTGACTTCATTCACTCATGTGACAAACCAGTAGGGGTAGTTCACTGTTACAGTCGAAGTCCTGTGCAGTGCACTGAGGACATGGAGACTATTAAGGCACAAGTCTTTTCTGCATCAAGAGCACCGTGGAGGTGCTGTGCTCTGCAGTGTGAGGTTGGTGCCTGGCAAAGCCCCTTAATTGGGCCAGAATCCCTGAACCCCAGCTCTGGGAGTCACGGCTGCTAGAAATTCACAACTCTCTCCTTTCCTTGCAAATTGCCCTTGGACAGATGAGTCACTAAGCCTGGGAGGTTACACATGGGCACTTCTGCAAGGACTGCTCCAGTCAGTGATGGGGGACATGGGAGCACAAAGTGCTGGTTCTCATCCCGGGAGGAAACCTGCTGCCTGACGTGACTCAGGTTCCGGAGCTCCCTGTGGGTTGAGGCCCAGGCTGGGCTCCAGCTGAGACCGTAGTATATGTCTTGTCTGCCTCCTGCCTTGCCTTTTCCTGACAGCCCTCACCCAGCGGTCCTCATGTCATTCTCTTCCGGGGGATCCAACCTAGGTAGTCGGTAATAACGAGCAATCCAGTCTCTTTCACCAAAGTTCCCCGCTCTCTGATGTGTGTATGGACACACAGATATACATACACACACTGGACTTTTGTAACAATGAGCAAACATACGCTCTATGCCTTCTGTCAGTCTATGTCCCTATCTCTAATTAGGATATATTTATAAGGTGAAAGTCAGGACTAAAGTATAATTTTTCCAACAAGAAATGTGCTAAGTATTTCGCCCTCTGCAATATGCAGGCCCTGGCTGAGAGTGAGACAAAGAAAGGCTGCTCTCACGGAGTTTCTGCGTGCTTTACAGTAGCAGCAGAGTGGAAGGAAAAGGTGAACATGTAGAATAACATGCTAACTGGCAATTCAGTTTCCTTCTCTGTGACTTCAGGGTGAGTCTTTATGGCAAGAGGAGATTAGGCATCGACCCGGGGTTCTGATCGCCTCAATCTTCTGATCTTTCTTTGCTAGATCCTGGCCACACAGTCTTGGGTGAGCTACTGTTCAGCAAGTGCTCATGGAGGTGTCCCAGGGCAAGAACATTCCAAGGCTGTGTGCACATCGCTGAGAAAATGAGCACAATCACTAGTAAGATCAGCATGATGGTTTGGATGTCGACTGTCCTCAAAGGCCCGTGTGTGAAAAGCCTGGTCTCCAGGGTGGTGCCAGGAGTGGAGGAGAAACCTTTCAGACATGAGGCCTTGTGGGACGCCCTTGGGTCATCAGGGTGCATCCTTGAAGGGAATTATGGAACCTCACCCATCCTGCCTCTTTTCATCTCTGTCTTTCCCGGCTCAAGATGCAGCTGCTGGCATCAAGATGTGCTCCTGTCATTGCTCCTCATCAATCTCACCAGTGGCCCAACCAGTCGGGCTTTTCAGCAGGGGTGAAGATTTCACCTAAGGCCTGGAGTCATGGTCACTGGTGGTGGCAGAACTCAGTGGCTTGAGCTGTAGGACTGGTAGCCTCAGCTTCTACAAGGGTCACCATTTCTCTTACAAGTACTTTATTGGTAAAATAATAACCCTGGAATGAAAGTCGTCTTCCAAGTGGTACGCTTCACACTGTGGCAATACTTCCTCCATGCCAACAGGGGGGTCTCTACTACTAGAAATCTTTTTGACGTCGTCTTTCTTGCTATGGATTAAAAACTGGTGGTCAATTTAACACCAGCTGAATTACATCAGCATGGTGCTGAGTATAGATGGCCCATGCTGGTCGTTGCCAGCATAAACCGAGAGGTGGAGAAGAAGAGCAAGGTATGGTGGGTTCTCCTGAGTGTTGTTGTTTCGAGCCAGTGGTTCTCCTGGAGGTACTTGTCGTGCTGGCTTCCCCAATGTGGATTCGGCCATTATCATCAGAGAAGCTCAGGACCTCATCAATGAGAGTGGCTGTCGTTCACCTTGGGGGAGCTCTGCTCCTCACATTGTGCATCGTTTCCTGGCTCCGGAGGGTAAGACGTGTGCTGGAGAAGCTTGTCACGCTGCCTTCCCCGATAAGGATTCGGTCATTATCATCGGAGGAGCTCGGGACCTTGTTGCTGACGGTGGCTGCAGTTCACATTGGGGGAGCTCTGCTCCTCACATTGAGCATCGCTTCCTGGCTCTTGAAAGGAAGCTGTGTGCTGGAGAAGCTTGTCATGCTGAGCTTCCTGATCTGTACTCGACTGTTCTCATCATCGGAGGAGCTCGGGACCTCATTGTCGCTGAGGATGGCTGTGGTGCTCTTCAGGGAAGACCCCCTCCTTATTTTGTGTGTGACTTCTTGGCTCCTGTGTAGAACTCTCAACCCACTGCACAGCTCCTTCACCCTGCTGGCATAGACTTTCTAGTTCCACCGCTGACCTTTGACCTTCCCAGCACAGATTCATAAAATAGACTGGCGTGAGTCCTTATCGTGGGCTCTTAGATTTCCAGTTGGATTTGTGGGAGGCATTGCCGTGCGCTGTGGGTCTTCAACTGGACTCATGCAGGACATTGCTGTGGGATCCAGGACCTTGGCTGAATATTCTGGGTCTTTAGTGCTGTGGACAGATTTTCATGCACTTTCTTGTGTTTAACTCTGGGTGACCATCATAAAACAGTATTATAAATTCTGTGTCCTGTATGCAGTTGTTCTCCCTGTAACCCCTGACTACAACACTTCTCTAGTCTGCAGTTCCTCTTTCAAAGGACTCATTTGATCAGTTCAGGACCATCCAGGAGAATCTTCTCTTCGATTAGCTTAAATTCAGTGATTAGGAACCTTACTGACATTTGAAAAAATTCTTTTAGTTTTGTCATATAATGCAAGCTAGTCGCAGGAGTAATATCCTGTCATATTTATAGGTCCTGTTCAAACTCACGGTAGAGTATTCATACCGAGGGAATCTTAGCGGCCACTTCACAACTCTGCCTATCACAAAGGCTTTATCTTCAAGGAAAAATTATAGAGAGATTCTGAAGGGGAGAATGGCATCTATTTGAAATGAAAGTTGTAGAATTTATGATGCAACATAATTGCAAATATTGCATTAGGCAACTCTATGGCTCAGGCTTTGAGCTTTCATAATTGGGGTTTGGGCCTTTCTTTCCATTTCAGAAAACTGGACTCAGATGATCCCATCCACATCCAGTCCACATTTCCCCTGGTGAGGCCCACGTGTGGGCAGGCTCCTGTGGACACACCCACTGGGGCCCTGCTGCTTGGTAACAGACGTGGGCCAGCCTGGTGGATGGCACCACTTGGCTGTGGCTTCCCTGCACTCCCCTCCTTCAGATGTGGCACAGGAGCTCCGGGCTCTGGGCAGGCCTGTGCTGCACACCCAGATCTATGGCTCTGAGGCTGTATAATGTGAAAAAAGGGGAAAAACAAGAGTGGATGCCACCATGAGAGGTGCGCATTTCTCATTGCAGCTGTGGCAAAGAGGGGTTGGCGAATTAATTATGCGAAAGGTCTGTCTCAAGCAAGCCAAGGTCAACTAACCATTTTGGGTTCTCTGGGGTAGAAACCCCAGAAGAAAAACCAATGAAATGTTTAATAGCTTGGGAATTCAGCAAGTATACCTTGGTGGTCAGAATAAGAAGGAAAGAATGGCAGTGGAGAAAAGCAATCTTTAAATATTTTTATAGTAGCATGAATGGTTTTCTATGGCTTACCATGTAGTGTAAATATTGCTACACTTTTTTCTGAACATTATGTTTGATCATAAATGAAATAAAATCCTAGTAATTTTATTAACATCCATCCATCCATCCATTCGTCCATCCACCCACCCAACTATCCAAGCATAATTTAGTTATTTCTTTATAGAAAAAGTCTCTGTTAATAATTTCCTTGGGGAATGAGACTTCCAGTTGATTCTTTCATGAGTGAAAGAGCTGAAAGACATTATCCTGGTTTTTAAGTCATTATTAATTAGGGAATTTGGGGTAAGGAAATTATTTCCGTGGGTTACTTTTAGTCCTGGCTTCTTGGTAGAAGCAGCTCTGTAGGTGAAAATCCAATCACCCATCCATCCAGTATCATATTGAGCAATACATTTCTATGCTATTTCCATCAGAGAAAACAAGTTCATCTCCAGTCTTTAAATGAGTTCTAAGTTTCTTTCCTTCCTTAGGTTTGGAGTTGATTCTCTTGTTCTTTCTACTGTGTTCTCAAGGGGGTGGTATTTTATTTCCAACATAGTACTGAGCAGTTGTAATCTATTTACACACCTACATGTGAACTCCCTGAGGCTAGGGACTGGGGTTTTCACTTGTTGATCATGGATAGCATTTTGCACATAGTAGGAGGTCAGTACAGTCTCCTAAGGGCTGACTGTGTTCAGTAGAACAAAGCTGAGTCAACAGCAATTTGGAAAATTGACTGAACAGATTTTTTTTCCTTTGCTTTTGTTTATAGCTGTACTTTAGGTCCAAACAAGGAATTTCATTTCATTAAATAATTTTTATTTTTCCCTACTTTTAGGCCAAAGGATGACCCTGTAAAACGAACAGTTTTCTCCGGTGCGTGGGTTAGGTCACATGATAGGCATTTGACTGGTAGTCTATCAATCAAGGTTATTGTGAAAAACATTCTCATCCCAGGATCCAGGCTGGCCCCCTGGTGATAAAGCACCTTCTGATCCGGTCAGGATTCACAAGTGCTTTGAATGAAAGCCAGGCTCACTTTTCAGTAAGACACATAGGTTATTGAAGCCTCAATTTCTTATGCAGTATTAATGTGCTTATTTAAATATTCATGGTTCTAAAAGCCTGGAGCAATGTATGTGATCAATTCTTGATGGCATCTGAGTCATCCCAGCCTGAGAGCCATGCCTATCTCCAACAGCCACCCTTTCATCACAGCGGTCACCTGCCTCCTGCCACCTCTGGGCTCTTCGGGCCACTCCCCAGAGATGGTCACCACCAGGACCATCAGAAGAATGGAAAAAGGCAGGTCCCAGGGGGCAGCTGATTGCCCTTACAGGGACTTCTGTTGGTGAAATACCAACCTGGTGGCATCAGTGATGTTCTGAATTGTGAAAAGAGCCAAAGAGCCTAATTTGTCCACTCCCATTTGGGAACCTAATTATATTCTCACCTTCCTGAGGGGCTCTAGATTTTACAGAGGAAGTAGCTTGTGGGACTACTCCTCCAGAATCCTGCTCTCTCCTGCCTGTGGCTGTGGGGGCTCAGGGAGGGCCCAGGTCCTGTATTTATTTCCCCAGTGTCATGCACAGTGGGGACCCAATGGTGCCGCCGTCTTAGGAGTTGGTTGAGAGCAAGAAAGTGGAGGATCTATATGCCAGAGTTTCTAGTCATGGTTGACAGAGGGCCAGAGATGACTCGAGTTAGCATCTGGTTTTATTTGCTATAGTATTGATGAATTAACATTCAATGCGATTTAATAAATATTTATTAAGTACCTGCTTCGCACTTCTAAGTATTAATGGGGATACAAAATGTGTGCAAACTAATACTATCCTACAAAGAGTCTCTGACGTAACTGTGACGCTGTCATACATGCTATGTGAATAGCATTATGAATGAGTGAATGAATGGTTCATTGAATATATAAGTGAAGTGCCCAAAGAAGTGACCATGTTAATCACCATGATCTATGCTCTCTGATTTACAGTGGTTCAGATTGCGTGTTAGACTCTGCGGTGGCACTAAAGTCATGCACATTTAATAGAAGCCCTGCTTCGAATGTCAGGTTTTGATCCCCCCAGGTTAGCAATATGTGCTACAAAACCCCATCTTGTGATGCTAGCCACAGATCCCCCTCAGCCACAGGACCTCGAGGGGACGTCCTAGATCCAATGCAGCGCACCATGTTGCCACAATTTTTGGTACAGGTTCTCAGTAAATTACACTAGATAGTCAACACATTTTCCTTCTTTCTTTTCTTCTCTCTCTCTTTTTAAAATAAAATAACCTCTGAGTTGGATGATTTTGCCCAATGATAGGCTAATGTAACGTTCTGAGCCCATTTAAGGCAGGCAGGGAGTTCTGTAGTTTAGGTGAATTAAACGCATTGTTGACTTATGATGCTTTTGACTTAGTTGGGTTTACTGGGACAGGACCCCACCCAAAGTTGAGCAGTGACTGTGAATTCTCCTTCAGCTGGGATGGGCACCAAGTACTACTGGAGGACGGAGAGAGCATCTTGCTTGGGCAAAGGTAACAGGTGCTACACAAAAACCGGACTGTGTCGACAGTGTCCACCAACAGGCACCTTGCACGGATGACCTAGGCTGCGCCTGCCTGCTGCTGTGGGCTGCCTGGGCTTTGGCTGGTACTGGTGGGCTCAGCTGGCAGATTTGCTTCTTACCGTGGTCCGGGTGACTCAGGCTGCCTGCCGTGGCAGTCAGACCAGCTCTTTTCCATGTGCCGCTCCTCCTTCTCCTGGGCCAGTGGGCCAGCCTGGGCATGTGGTTTTAATGACACTGGCAGAGGACCGGAGGGCACATGGGGACACTGTCACTTCCACACGACTGGATACTGTGCTGTTCCCTATACGTACATATGGAGGACATGTACAGTACCCTGGGGAGCAGCCCCAAACCAGGGCTTGGCAGGAGCTGGTGGGTGACTCTGAGCCAAGCTCTGTTTACACTGCTTCCTGGAGCTCCCAAGGGAAATTAAGTTCCTGTTGCCCTCAGTGGCAATTTGCATAATAACTCCGTCTGTGACTGCCCTCCCTTCTAGACACCACTTCCCGCCTCCCCCTCTGGGCTTTCTGGGGTTTCCATCCAAATCCCAGTGACGTGCAGTTGTGCCTCTGTATCCGTGCAGGATTGGTGCCAGGGCCTCTGTGCTGAAAGCCACAGGTGGTCCTGCCCCTTATGTAACGGCAATGGCGCCTGCCTATGACCTGCGCACATCCGCTGTACACTTTACGGCATCTCTAGATGACTTACGATACCTAATATAGTGCAAATGCTGTGTAAGCAGCAGTTATACTGTGTTGGGTAGGGAGGAATGACAAGAAAAAGACCTTTACGCATGTTCAGTTGGAATTCAAGGGCATGAAAGAGCTGACTGCACCTGTTTTCAAGTTCTGGTCTTGTGGTCTGCCTTGGAAAACACCTAGCGGAAGGTCCCCTGGGGTTTACAGGCTTGACAGCCTTTCCCTCACCTTCGTGGCCTTAGCAAAGGAGGCTGGGGTAGGCATTGGCACGCTCATGTGCGCTTGAAGTTGAGCCCTCCATTCCCGGGCTCTGCCCAGGGACCCCGCACTCGGCCAGCACCCTGAGTCAACCTGCAGTCACGCGGCAGGGAGGCGCGCCCTCCCCACTGCCCGGCCTCGCCTGCACGTGTGCCCCACACCTGCGTCCTCCCAGCCTGTGTGATGCTCCCCCTCCCCCCAGGCCCCGGTGCTCCCAGGGTAGCACAGCAGTGCCCTGAGCTGCGGAATCGTCCAGTGTCTGTAGAAGGAAGATGGGTAAAGAAGAATCTGATTTTGACTTGGTCTACGATAGTGTCTTGATCAACACTCATTTCATGCTATTAAGGAGGTGGAAAAGGGACAACTTTAACTATCTGGAATGGTGAGCGTTTGCTAGTGGCCTGGATCCTGCAGGTTAAATCCGGCCATGGAGTCATTTGCTCTTAGTGCCTAACAGGCTCAATGCGGATTTGTTGAATTACACGAACACTAATGACTTACATTTATATTGATTTACACTTTGCCAAGTGTTTTATTTCTCCATTTAATGGAAAGAACACTGAACTTCTGGCATACTCTGATCCCTCTCTTTTAACCTACAAAGTTATCAAACTTTGAAAATAATGCTGTTTGGGGGAGACATTTTGCCTGGTTTGATGAGGAAGAAATGTTTCTGAAGAGCCTTGAGTGAAATTTTAACTTCTCACCGAGAAGGAGTCTCTTTTTTCTTTTCTCACCAACTCAGAACATTTCCGCTTATTTTATCCTTCAAGAGATTCCCAGGGCATCCCGTCCAGGACAGAGGTTGCTATGCACATCGCGTCCTGATGCCTCCCTTCCCCTCCTTTCCCGTTGAGCTCCAGCTCCCCAGCCCGTGGCTCTTTGCCCAAGGCTGTCCCCGAGGCTGGGCGGAGGAGGAAGCCCTGCCCTTGAGCATCCCCTGGGGCCAGGGCTCCCCCACTGTCCGACGGGGTGGGAGTACAGATTGCCCAGCCTCCCAGGCACCTCACACCAGAACCATGCATTCTACACCACGACAGCCCAGATCTCCGGAGTGGAGTGCGGTTCTGGGTGTCCCCGGCGGTCACGTGCTTGCCCACCAGCTGCCTACCAGCTGTCCTGGTTCCTCTCCCTCCTCCAGCCCTGCTTCCTGGGCTTCCAAATGAATACGTTCCCTGTGCCCAATCCCTTGACTCAGGACCCACCGCTGGGGACCTCCACAGAGCACTTCCGCAGGGGCCCTTGGGGGCTCCCCACAGCCAAGTCATTACATCACTCAAGCAGGCATGACACTGCCCCAGGTCCTTTGCACCACCATTTCCCAGCCTGGTGTCCTCCCTGGCTTCCTTACTCTGGGCTACCCTGCTAGCCATTCTCATTCTGTTAAAGACAGGGTCCAATTTCTAATTAAAATAAAGAAGATAAAGGTGGGTGAGTGAGATACCGCTACTGGCGAACCCCAGTGAAACCAGGTTCCCTCTGAGGCTCGAGGGTGATTTGCTTTGTGCCTCTGCAGCCTTGAGTAAGCGCATGTGCGTCCTTGGGGAGGCTCCGGGATTGTGATACAGGTCTGAGACTCAGGTCTTGCTGTGGATGGAAGTCATCGAGACGCACATTTTCATACAGAAATCCCATTTTCTTCACAGTTACTGGGTGTCATCCGGGTTCAGGCTCCCGTCGGCACTGTCTGTTCATCAACACCTCCACCCAGTGGCCGCAACCCTCCTCTCGAGCATTTTCAGACGTGCAGGACTCGTTACTTCCGCTGGCCTGCTGACCTCATCACCAGATGGGTGTACGCCTCACTGACCTGGAGCCCCGTCTGCGGCTGCTACCCGCCAAAGGGAATTTTCCAGGGAGAAGCTACTGGACCTGTGGAGTGCCCCATTCCACAGGAGAATTTTACCGGGGATCGAACTCACAACCTCATGCCTGACAGACAGGCACTTAAGCCACTGAGCCAAACTCCCGGCCCTGGTTTTTTGAGGCAGGGTTGCACTATGTAGCTCAGGCCGGCCTTGCGCTCACGTTGTAGCCCAAGCCGGCCTCGAACTTACAATGCTCCGCCTACCTCAGCCTCCCAAGTGCTGGGATTAAAGGCGTGCGCCACCATGCCCGGCTTCCACAGGAGAATTGAGAACGTTCAAAAGTGAACATTTCCAGTTCTCTCAGCTCTCCTGAGCAGGCCATGGGGCCCAGTGTCAATGTCACAGTCTGCCAGCCCCCTTGCAGAGCAAAGGGCCACTGTAAACAACCCAAGTATTCAGCAACCAGGGATTGAGATGTTCAAATAAATTATGGCATGAGGTAATGCTACAGAGCCCTTAAAACCATGCTTGGGAGAATATTTAATAGTATAAAAATATTTCTGACATATCAAGCAGATGAGCGAATGCTATGCAATGAGTTGAATTTCATTAAAAACATCCACCTAGAAACGAAGCTCAGGATATTAAGCATGGTAGTATTATGGCTAGTTTTTAATTTGCTTTATTCTTTTCTAAAATGTCTACCGAGAGCATGTACTTGTTTTTTAATTAAGGGAAATCATTTTGGAAAAGAAATAAAGGAAGAAGAGCCAAGTACCCAGAGCCCACCCTGGTGTGCTTCTGTGAGGCCACTTTGATTCGTGGTCTCGGGAGAGAGTTTCAGCCGGTGGGTCTCACTGGCACTAGTGCTGCGCCTGCAGCTCTGCCGAGCCCTGGGGTGCAGAGGTGAATTAGCCTGCCCCACCCTTCTCTCTCTCAAATTTGCAGGACTGGGGATTGAACCCAGAACCTTTGTGCTGAGCTACATCGCCAGTCCTTTTTATGTTTTATTATGTGGCAGGGTCTCACTAAGTTGCTAAATTGCCTGGGCTGGGCTCCAATTCGTGATCCCTGCTTCAGCCTCCCAGAGTGCTGGGGTTACACGCACACGCACCGTGCCTGGCTAGGATCACTTTTTAATCTGACAACTGGCATCGGTAGCAGATGACCAGGAAACTCCCAGGCTGGTGTGGGGAAGGGCAGGGCATACAGGTCAGTCACAGTGTCCTTGGCCTTCCGGGATGGACTGTGGGTGCACGAGGTGAAGTCACCCCACCTCAGAACAACACTCAGTTGGGAAGCAGCAGACTTCCGTGTGGCTGCTGCAGGAGGCGCCGGGTCCAGGGGTTGTGGCAACCTGGGGAAGCACCAGGGCTCTGTGCGCGGAGGCAGCCCTCTCTCTCTCCCTCCCTCCCTCCCAGGCCGGCCTGTCTGCTCTGCAGCTCCGTGTCCCTCCCCTGCCTCTGCAGGACAGCAGAGCCTTGGAGAAAATGCCACACATGTGCTTCTCAACCTCCCCTCCAGGAACACCTCAGACTCCCCACCCTGTGATTTGGAGGCCACAGAGCCAGGGAGAGCACTGGAGGGGCCTCGGATAGCCAAGCGAGCCGACAGCTCCACGCATGTTGGCAGCGGGGCAGATGACCAAGGGGACAGGCAGTCGCGGGGACCAGGGAGAAGAAAGAGGCCCAGTGGGGCCAGCTCTGCAACTCCCAAGCAGGGTGTCATGGTCTTCTCTCTGAGATCAGATAATCATCCCTGGGAACACAGATGGGGTTCAGCGACTGTCATTTCTCTCGGGGGCTGTAATGATTGAACTGTGCGAATGATTCATTTCATGTTTCTCAACACTAAAATGATTCTCAGCTCCATTTTCAGGCATGCAGATTTATAAGACACACAGCAAGCACAAAACCATCATCACCCTGCTTCCTGAAACCTAGTGAATGGAACACATAGAAACCCCACTTTCAGTAACATGGATACACATACCTTCGGGGCAAAGGACCCAGAATGGTGACCACAGACACTTTTGCTGTGAACCACTCTTTCTCCTCTTTACAGAGAGGCCCGTCTCCTCCTAAGTGCAAGTCTCTTAAGCTACCAAGATGATAGCTTTATGCATAAACATGGAGTTTATTGGGGAAGCATAGGTTAGTGACAGTTGGTGTACTTTGAAAGGACACACCAGTGTGTGACGAGTGGACTCTTTGGGGTTAAGACTGATTAACTGCACAGAAAGGACTTGCAGGGGCAGTGAGCACTGTGACCCTGAAGCACTCACGCGTGCGAAGTGTCATGCTCAGTTTCAAGTGTGTGTGTGTGTGTGTCCCCGTGTACGTGTGGTCAATGTGAAGTGGCCACAACAACAAAAACGGGAAAGAGATAAAGCTCTTATCTCTCACACAGCGATGGTTGTATGGTGAGTTGGTATAGTGTTTGGCTTTGGTTTTGTCTGGCCAGGACCCACACGGCCACATGGCTCGCTTTCCCCATCAGTGCAGCTGGAGCTGACCTGGACCTGCCAGCTGTCTTCTCTGTGCTGATTTTCTTTTTTTTTGCGGTACCGGGAATTGAACTCACAACCTCACGCCTGCCAGGGCAGGCGCTTAAGGCACTGAGCCAAATTCCCAGCCCTTTGTGCTGATTTTCTTGACACTCTGTTCTGTTCTTTCAAACTTCTAGTGTCTTTGGCTTCTTCTCATGAAACCATGGCCTTGATCTTTACTTTTGGCCTGAACTGTGACTTTAATAGAATAAGCTGTGTGTGTGTGTGTGTGTGTGTGTCTGAACGGGTGCACATACCTGTATCTGCGAGTGCACATGTGCATGTGATACATGTGGGTGTGAACACGTTTGTTCCTGTGGCTGCAAGGGTGTGTACTCAAGTGTGTTCCTAATAACCTGGGTTCCAGAACACTGAAAAGCATTCTCTCCCCCCGCCGAAGCCTGCTCCTACTTACGTAGTTGGAGGCCAGGTCCGGGTGGAGGTAGTCAATCCCTGTGAAAAGACCACAACACAGGAACCATGGGTTAATACCTGCCACTGCGTCCTCAGGAAAGCTGGCCCAGGAAGCCCCATTTGGGGCTGGTGCCTGGAGCCTTGTCTCAGGGGAGCAGATATTGCCCTCCCGTGAGCAGCCAGGCTGCAGCTGGGTGCAGAGACAGCTGCCCCCAGCACACTTGAGAGGAACAAAGCCAATTAGAGCTCGGGCCCCAGGATGACGCAGGTGTCAATGTCGGTGTGAGGGGGCTTAGTGACTGCGAGATGGAGGGCTCACCAAGGCAGTGATCTAAAAGAGATTTGTAAAAATGCTGACATTTCTAAAGCACCAGCTGGCACTTCTTCGGAAAGGAAGCCAGCCCTGAGGAGGAAGAGCGATGATTATTTAACAGGGCCGGGCGTCGATGCGTTAGGCAAGCACGCTCTGCATGGAGATGGAAGAGGGATGCGGCGGGGCCAGGAGAACCATTAGCAGAGGGCAAGTGGTTTCCAGCGAGGAGTCCCATGTGTGACGCAGGTCTTTCCAGGAAGCTGAGGCTTCGAGCCTCTCTGCAGTATTCCTGGGCTTTCTCTCCATTATGGGTCTGTCTCGCTGCCCAGGGGTCATTCCCCGGGTAGAATTATGGCCTGGAGCACTGCTGGGTCCTATCAGATGTCACTGTAGAACATCAAGGGCCCCTGGAAATCTGTCATCTGGGTCTGCAGAGCCATGTAATCTTCGCAGCAGTCACATCTGAGCATCCAGCCCTCAGAGAGACGGAGGGGCAGCAAAGGTGCCTGACGCCGCCCGGCACAGCAACGGTCATGAGCAGCTATTTGCAGTCAGAGACCGGTGTTTAGCTCCCCGCCACCCTGCTCACTAGCAGCAGGACCTCAGGCAGCTTGCTTGGCCTCTCTGTGCTTGCTTGTTTTCAAACTACTGGAGGTGAGAAGAGGGAGGAGGTTAAAGAAGTTAATGCGTGTGTGTGCTGAGCCCAGCAGCGGCTGCATTTAGCAGCCACGCTGCGACACAACCCTTATGCTCTGGAAGCATCGCTCAGCGCCTCCCGTAGCTGATGTCTTTGCTGTGTACTCTGAGGCTGTGCTGCTATTATAGCTTTGCCCTGGAAAAAGGGACCTCTCTTAGGAGGGATTATTAAGAAGAAGAAAATTCCTTTTGTTTCTTTCTGGGTATACGGATTTGTTCTGGAGCAGGAGTCACGGAATGACGGTTCCTGAGAGTCATTTCTCACCCACAGCCGGGTGGTCTGCTCCTTCCGTTCCCCTCCCAGCTCTGCAGAAGGGAAGGGGTCAGAAGCTTTGATGACTAATGTTCTTAAACCTGACAGGGTGGTGAACGCCTGTCATCCCAGCACCTTGGGAAGCCGAGGCAGGAGGATTACAAGTGCGAGCTCAGCCTGGGCAATGTAGCATTTTAGAGAGACTCAGAATCAAGGTTAAAAAAATTTTAATGAGCAAAAGGGCTATAATGTGACTCAGTGTGAAGGCTCTGGGTTCAATCCCCAGCACCACTAAATACACAACTCATGTTTTAAAAAGTTCTCAATTCTTATTCTGGACCCTAATTCAAAGATGGTCAGTTTAGGATGTAGGTGGAGCTAGGAATGACCGCAAGCTTTGGGTTCATCTGACCCAGTTCCATTCAGGGATCGGACACTGTCAACACTGGTGAGCTTTGGCCAAGTGACAACAGCACTCGGAGCCTCGGTTTCCCCAGCTTTGAAGTGGGACCACTGTTCACCAGGCACAGAGGTTTTCGAGCTCAGAGACAATTCACTGGGTGCTGAACTCGTGGTAAAAATCTTCGTGTGTTTTATCCCTCGTCATTGTTGGTGTCGCCATCCCCACCTCGATGGAGTAATGAGATAATGTGGGGAAAAAAAGCCAGCTTTAAAATTCTATTTGATTTTAGAATGTAGTGTTGAAATTAAATTTTGCATTTGTTAAAACTGGTTAATTTTGTTGGGGCATTTTTTAAAAAATATACAGGCAAGCTTAAAAAAAGACTCACAAGCATACATAGACACTTTCTAACAGAAAGCTAAGTTTTAAAACATGACTTCGTGTTCTGAAGGTGGAATTTAAGAGAAAAGTATTCTGAGAATTACTAGTCTCTTCTTTTTGGAAGGAAAATATTGGAGCAAGGAGATAATTTGAGACCAGAAGAATATTAGATTTAAAACAAGATAAATTAACTTCATTAAAATAAAGGTCCTTGAATCAGGTTAAAGAAAAGACTAAGTGTTAAGTTAGAATGAATAGAGACTTTGGCATGAGAGAATTTATTTAGAACTGTGAAAGATGATAGATCTGATTCCTAAAAGTAATAATGAAGTAAAGAATGAAAATGAAAATAATAACTTGATAACTAGATAGCATTTAATATTCTAGGATATTTGATTTCTTTTGAGGTAAAATCTACTGAAGTCACTTATTAATCAGCTTCTTTATTTTTTAATTCTTACATTATTATCGTACTCTCATTTTCTGTGCTTCTGTTTGTTCTTCAATGGTGATGCCTGGCATGCTGCACCGGCCGGTTTAGACCCGCTCCGCACTGTGCAGTGGTCTGTGGTCACACTGCGACAGCACGGCTCAGCCCCCTGGCTCGTGACAAATCAGGCATAAGGAGTGTGGAACACAGGTGACAAATGCTTGGTGGTAATTTTGCTCATAAACTATTAATATCCTGCTATCAATTTGAATCTCTTCAAACGTCTGACCCACACTAGTCCAAATTCTCAAGAAGCTCTGACAGTCTGGCAGACTTCAGAGAGAGAACAGGGAGCTCTCGTGTGTGTTCCCACTTAGGCTGCGCACAGTTGAGATGTGTGATGGTCAGGCCAGGCCCCAGCTTAGGTCTTTGCATGGTCTCGAGACAGTCAGCACCTTGAGCCCCCATCCGTCTGGATGAGCAATGGGCCTGATGCACATAGCGCATGTCCAAAGATGCCCACCCTGAATGGCCTGTCCCATGTCTTCTTCAGGGTGACACAGCCATGCTTCTCCTGGACAGCTGAGTCCATCGCCTCCTCCTTCTCCTCCTCCGTCTTGGTGGCCTTGAAACTTCATCAGTCAGGAGCAGAGAAGACCACTGCGTGACCAGGCCAGGAAAGTCCAGCCTGGCCCCTTCAGGTGCTCACTTGCGGGAAAGCGGATGGCCGTGTACAAAGCCCACATGCAGTGCCGTGAATCTGCACGAGTTTATCTCACGATCTATTTTGAGTATAGGTTTAACTTCCTCCTACCAGAAGCAGGGCTTCGTCATTGCTGCTGCAGTTTCCAACTCTGTTTCCCTTCAGTTCCTCAGCATGGTCAATCCAGGTATCTACCATACACAGCTCCCTCCTGGGGGCCTCTTCCTGAGGGACATGACCTGCCCCACTGGCTGCTGTACCCTCCGTGGGAGGACTGAGCAGGTGAGCTGCAGTGACCACTGCCTGTCACCATGGGACTTCATGGAACTCAAGCTTCTCGCTTCTAAACCCATGCACCGGAGCTCCCTGTGCAATAGCACCTGGGTGCTGCCCTGGACCCAAATAAAGTCCTTGGCCCTGGGGCCCTTGCTTCCCGCACGCTGGCTGAGCATGCGTGTTGCCAGTGGCCCCCTTCTTTCCGGCTTTGTGAGCCATACTGTCTTCTCTGTGGATCTGTGTGCAATAACCTGCACCCATTACTTCATGTGTTTTGTTGAACTGCCTCTTCTGTGTCTCCCCTGGCCAACACACCCAGACCTAACTTCTTTCTCTTTTCTCAGTCAGAGCCACCTGGACAGTGGCTACCTTGGTGGAAATAAATGAGGCACAGGTCAGACAAGCCAGGACATGTGCTGGTACAGACAAATCTCCCGTGAGACAGTCACCTGGTCACGGGTTGGAATGTTAAGCATTAGGCTGTTCGCCAGGATAAAGGGAAGGATCTTGTGAAAGGTACTGCTTTGATTTGAAGGTTTGTGTTCATCCAAAATTCATTTTGAAACTTAATTCTCAATGTAGTAGTATTGAGGTAGGGCTGTTAGGTGGGTAGGTCTTGAGGGCCACTCAGGGGTGTAATTAATGCTCCCGTAAAGAGGCCAAGGGGAGTGCCGAGTGCCTTCATTCCTTTTGCCTTTCCGTCTCTCAGCCATGTGTGGGCGCAGCAAGGAGACACTGTCTCTAAGGAGTGAGGCCTCCAGTGGACACCAAACCAGCTGGCACCTTAATCTTGGACTTCCCAGCTTCTAGAACTGTAGACATGAATTTGGGTCCTTTATAAATTACCCAACCTAAGGCATTTTGGTAGAGTGGTGGGAATGGACTGAGACAGAAATTGGTACCAAGAGGCAGGGAGTGGCTGTTACTGCACAGAGTACCCATGAATGTGGGAGCAGCTTTGGAGCTGGGTGATGTGCTGAGGCTGGAAGCCTTTGGAAGTGAAGGCTACAAAAAGCCAATGCTGCCCTCAAGGGAACAGGAGTGAGGCTGATGAGGGTCCAGAGGGAAGGAACTAGAGGGAGAGCCCAGTTCTCCTTAGACTCCCTAGGGGTGGTAATGAGAATGTTGGTAGAAAATGGACTTATCTGGTGAGGCAGTTCTGATGAGCTCTCAGACAGAAACAAGGAATAAGGTGGAGGAGCAGCGTTCTTGCTACAGAGGGGCAAAGGCCTGGCTGAACCGAGTCCTTGTCCCAGTGCTCTATAGAAGGCAGAACCTGAGTGTGATGAGCTAGGATATCTGGCAGAAGAACTCTCCAAGCGAAGTGTCCAGGGTGTGGCCCAGCTTCTCCTGATCGTGCATAGTAAAATGTGGAATTTATGATTCAAAGGGAAACAGAACATGTAGAACCGGAGGAGCCTCAGCCTGGCCTGGTTGTGAAGATTGAGAACGTGTGTTTAGGGGTGTGGCCAAGTGGACAGTTGACAGGGAATCTTGTATGGATGGAGGGAAGCATGACAGCCTCCATCATGACATGCATGCACGAGCTTGGAACTGTTCCTGAAGTTTTCCTGGCTGCCGTGCTCAGCACAGGCTCCGAGTGCTCAGGCCTTGAAATCAGAATGGCTTCAAAAGAGGGACCCAGGATACCTGCATGATCTCGAGGCTCACTGCTCAGGGGAGCCTCAAGTTTCTGCCTCATGCATTCGGGCACCCTGCTCCCTGGCCGCCAAGATGTGGCCCAAGCATGCAAAAATTTGGCTCAGGCTCTCTGCAGAAGGTTTGGCAGCTTTATGCCACCTTGGTGGCATCCATGTAGTGCTAACTCTGCAGGGTGCAGAGGCAGGGCTGCCTCTAGATTATAAAGGATCGAGGCCCAGGCAGACAACCACAGCGATGCAGATATGGTAGAGAACCTCATGAGGGCCATGTCTGGCAGAACTGGAAGGCAGATTGCTCTCCAGACTGCAGAAACGTAGAGAGACCAATATGTGACTCTGGCCTGGGAGAAGGGCAGGCACAGGACTCCAAGCCACAGGAGCAGCTGCACGGGCTGAGCCCAATGAAGCCAAGTGGGCAGGATTGTAGGGAGCCTTAGGGGGTCATATGGACCCCACTTGAGTAGGTCCAGAAGGTGGGACAAGGAGTAAAGGACTATCTACAAGCCTGAAGATTTCTTATTTGCTCTTTTGGATTTTGGACTTAATTGGGACCTGTTACCTATTGTTTTCTTCTCTTTTCTATCTTCTTTTTGGAATGGCAATGTCTGTCCTACTTCAGTCTCACCACTGTGTTGGAACTTGTCTGATTTTGCAGGATCACAGCTGGAGAGCAATTCGCCTTGGGATGAATTGACTCTGGGGCATCACCCGTGTCTGATTTAGATGGCATTTAGGTGAGAATCTGGGCTTGAGACTTTTAACTAGTGGTGCTGGAACAAGTTAAGGTTCTGGAGACTTTGGGGGGCCGGGGTGGAAGGCTATGTTTCGAGCGTCTGCATCCTCCCAAAATTCAGGTGAAACTTAATCCCCAGGGCAAGAATGTTTGGAGATAAAGCTTTTAGGGGGTGATTCAATCTTGTGGGCCAAACCCTCATGAATGGGATTAGTAACCTTATAAAAGGCCAAGAAAGAGCAAGTTCATTCCTGTTCCAGTCCCATGTCACGTGAGCATGCAGGGCTCACCCTCTCCAGAGGAGATGAAGACGAGGTGCCATCGTGGAAGCAGAGAAGCGGCTCTTACCAGACACTTAATCTGCTGGTGCCTGGATTGGGACTTGCCAGCGTCCAGCTGGGGGAAATGAGTGCCCATGATTTACCAGTTACTCAGTCTAAGATATTTCGTTATAGCAGCAGGAATGCACTGAGAGAAGGACGTTGTAAACATCGACAGTCACTTCCCTTGGAGTCCTGTCAATGCCTGCTAGAATTTAGAGCCACTCCTTTGAGAGAAGCCTCAAGGCCACATGAGAGGAAATTAAGATGTACTTGCTAGTTCTGACGCTCCCCGTGGGGCTCTCCTGGCAGCCAGTGTCAGCTGCTAGCTATGCAGTGCGCCACCTTGGTGTCTAGCCTCTCTTTGCACCATGAGACAGGATCTGTTTTCCCTCCCCTAGAGTCTGGACTTATGATGCTGGAACCATCGTCCAGCAGAAATGGCAGGGATGACTGTCCCTGCAGGTTCAGCCTCGGTGAGGACCAGAGCTCCCCCTTTTCTCTCAGAATACCTGCTCTTAGGAGTCCTGGGCCCCCTATCTGAAATCCAACCAGTTTGCTGGGAAGGAGAGGGCCCAGGGCTCCATGGAGAGCAGGAGAGGCTGAATCTCTAGTGGGCTCCAACCCCAGCTGTCTCTGACTCCAAAGGCCTGATAGACCCCAGGGAGACAGCAGCAGAACTCTATTATTTCACAGAACCATGAGATCATAACATCGTTGCTCTTTTAAAAAAATTTTGGAGTGGTTAATTCTATGACAGTAGACGACTAGAATAATGGAGATGCCAGGAGTTTTAATTGGAGGATGGGCAGAGTTCATCTCTTGGAGATTCCAAAGGCTGTGCATTTGCAGAAGAAATATCAAACAAGAAATCCTGGTGGGACTTTCTAAAGGGTTTGCTCTATCAGTGTGGAAGAGTCAGGAGCGATCTTCTGAAGCGTCAGGCAAGGGATACAGTTAAGGACTTGGAAACAGGCACAGTGTTGCTGGAGGCTTCATAAGACCAATGTACGTGTATTGTCACTCTAATGTCACTTAGGGTAGTCTCTCTGATGGCCGGTGGAGGACACCCAGTACAGAGACTGCTGGAATTGATCATCTAATCTAGGTGCATTTTTTCTTGGGTGAGCTGGCCTCAGCTGCTTTGTAAAAGTTTCCTAGCCAAGGTGTTAGGAAGGAGAGATGCGCTTAGGCTGCAGACATCTGTCCATGAGCAGTTTTGTGCAGAGCTCCTCTATTTTCTGCAAGCCCTCAGCTGCAGGAGGAAGCTTTTGCATCCACTTCAAAACATCGCATGGGGTCAGAGGCACATGGAGGCCTTGTTGGCTTGTTGCTCTTCAATGACCCTGAGCAAAGGTAGCACAGATTTGAAGCAGGCTGTGTCCCTGCTCCCTATGTCAGGACAGCTTCAAAGACTTGCATTTGACAACACAGTGTGCTCTGAGGATCTTCAGAAAAGATAGGCTCCATTGTTTCATCTCTGCATAGCCTTTGCATGTAATTAGATCCATAATGCACAGGCGAGGTTTTACCTGGGGGCTCTGGGGACTGAGGGGGGACAGAGGCTCAGCCCCATGAAATGACCACAGGCTGGTAACTCTACAGGATCCAGCCAGAGGCAAGGACATGTGCACATGGAAAAAACCAATTCATCAAAGTCATTCCATAGAAACTCAAGTCTTAAAACTATAGCAAATAAAGCTCTGTTAAATCTCTGGCAGGCACACAGGATAGAATAATACAGAGCTGTTACCTGTATCAAAAGGTTACCAAAGGGTGCTTTACGAGGGTCATTCTAAAAGTAGCATTAAAGTCAAGTGTCTCCAAACCCTGACCCTGTTACTCAAAAGATATGTCATGGATCTAGAGCCACACTATTTGATAGAACTTTCTATGATGATTGAAATGGAATTGGTCTGAATTTCAGAGGTTGAAACAGCTCATGGACCACTAAGAAGTTGAAATGACACGCTGGGGTTGTAGCCTGGAAGGGTGCTTGCCTAGCATGAGCAACACCCTGAGTTCAGTCCCCAGCACCACAAAAAATGAAACCAAGCAATTTGAAATGAAGCAGATGCGACTGAAGAATTGAATTTTTGATATTCTTTAGCTTTAATTCATTAAAACTTAAGCCACTATCTATAGCTAATGGCTACTGTAACACACAGTGTGATTCTAGAGAAGTAGATGGTAAATATAAATAGATTTAGAACACTTCTTTATTTTTATTTATTTATTTATTTTTGGACAAAGTCTTGCTATGTGGTTCAGGGTGGGCCTGAACTCACTATGTAGCCCAGGCTCGCCTTGAACTTGTGGCAATCCTCCTGTATCAGCCCCCCAAGTGCTAGGATTATGGGCGTAAGCCACCATGCCCAGTTTAGAACACTTCTTAAGATAAAATATAACTTGTGGCCCAATAAGAAATTAAGGTTGACTGACAGGCAGTTGTCATTTGATTTCTTATTTATTCATTCAAAAATATTTGTTAAGGTCATTGCTGAGTTTAGTGACCATCGACCCAGAGGAAGGGGAGGATTTGACCACAGTGCAGTGTGGTCAACCAAGCCTAGAATCAGAGATGCTAATCCTGTCACCAAAGAACATCTCTGAAACAATCAGTCTACTAATCTGAAGGTGTGCAAAGACACACTCGCTTCCAAATGATGCAAAGGTTTTGAAATACTCACCATCATCCATAATCCCGATGGTCACCCCTTTCCCTGTGTATCCCAGCTCCCAGGCCTCTGCCACATTCAAGTCAAGGCCAGGTGTGCCATCAGCCTGCCCGGTGTTGATCTGGTACAGAAATGCCAAAGCAGAGAATCTGATTGGTTGGGTGAAGTAAAACATGCGTGTAGATGTTTGTTGGATGTGTTCAGCAGCTCCCTGTGGTCCCAGGGCCAGTGAAAGGCCAAATCTCCATGAAACATCACTTTGGGGTGCCCTTCTCACTTCTTCATAGCTTCTCCCTATTTTTTCACATAAGACACTAATGCCTTACATTTTATGTAAGTATGCAATCCCCTCATGTCTGTAACTAGATGGTTATGTTTAAACTCATTCTGTATAAAATCCTGGAGTTGCCATTGCTGAGAGACCCTCCCTGATTCAGAACGAAAAGTTTACTCTCAGAGTTCTTTGTTTATATCTCATGCTTTGAATTTAGCATGTATCATCTTGGGTTATCCTGATTAAACATAATTTCAGTATTAATGATATCATTTCCAAGGGGAAGCACTTTTAGGACCAACATAGTTAGAGTTGCTCAAAAATATTTATCCAACTGAATTAAAAAGACAAGTGGCCCATCCCATCTTTCATACAAGTTCTAATGCTGAAAAATTAAGCCCT
Organism: Dasyprocta punctata; assembly: GCA_004363535.1. Taxonomy (NCBI): domain Eukaryota; kingdom Metazoa; phylum Chordata; class Mammalia; order Rodentia; family Dasyproctidae; genus Dasyprocta; species Dasyprocta punctata. The sequence continues at coordinate 26,749 of RJWM01006771.1, forward strand.
CTTGAGAAAGAGAAAGGAAGACAAAAAAATTCACATTATTATGTTTATTCCCCTCTTTGCAGGTATCTTTTATTTGTGAAGATTTTCTCAAAGATGGTTTGTAAAATAAATAGTAAAGTCAGAGCTTTAAACAACACAGTGGCCAGTGGCTGTTGTGTGAATGTTGTTTGTGCTTTTCAGAAAAACTACTGCTCTTTGTTTTCCAGACTCAGGTTATGGCTAGTCCTCTCCATCTCCTTTGAAGCAAGGATGGTTTTGGCCAGTCGTAGGGGAGGTCATGATTCATTTGTCACATCCAAGTAGAAGCTTTAAGAGCAAGGGTCCAATCTGCCACTTTTCCTTATTAAGATGTTTACAAAAGCAGTTGAGATGGAGCTTGGTCAGCCTGAGCTCCTGAAGGATTATGAAGCATTAATCATGCAGAAAATCACTGTGATTTGGAGATTGTGTGTTACTGCAGCAAACTTAGCCTATCCTGACTAATAAACATAAGCTCATGAGGCATAGTCAAGCTCTGAAGCTCCAGGAGGGAAACTGAAATGCATCCCACCAGTCCAAAGGGCTGTGGCTGTTTTTTCTCTTTGTCATCAGCTTTTAATCTTAAATAAATGAAGCTTCATTCTCATGTATAAGTTAGTCACTGTCCCCCACAGTATGCTCTGAAGTTCAGGTTGGCTGGGACTCCCTGATCTTCTTTCAAACAAAACCCAAGCAGTCCACAAGGATTATGAGGGACTGCTAGGAATCCAGAAAATACTGCTGTCACCAGACAGACTGGGAGTCAGAGTCTGGAATCCTAAATCGATTCAACCTCAGGAAATTGATTTCTTGCCACTGCAAGAAGCGCTGAGAGATGCTACTTTTGCTACTCTAGTCTCTGAGCTCTTTTGCTTGACCCTTGTGTGGCCAGGAGATTCTTTCTGTTATGGTTTGTGTTTGGATGTCCCTCCAAAGCCTTGAAGGTGGCTTGAGTCTAGCATTTGTGGTTGGTTTGCTGTCTAGCACTGGGATTGGTGGTGTGAGTGCTGCACCTGCCCAGCAGCGGGTAGCTGGCATACAATATAAGGGAGGGAAAGAGGCGAGCTCCTCCCCTTTTGCCCTTTTCACACTTGCGGGTTTTGGAATCTGCAGCAGCTGCTATGAACAGTGGCCCCTTAGCCACACCACCCTGCCCTGGAACAGCTGATTATGCACTGAAACCTCCACAAACTGTAAGCTAAATAAACCTTTCTTTCCTTCATTTTGGGTGTAAGGTAGTTTGTCTCAGCAATGAGAGAAGAGTAACCATGACACTTTCTCTTGAGCCTGCAACGTTACTGTCATTTGATTACTCTACATGCTGACAACCCTGGATCACTCCTCCAAGACCTTTGATTTGACTTGTATGTGTTTTTGCAAACTGTCACTCACATATGGGTAAGCTGTTTTAGAGTTTAGTAGAATGTGACTTGCCATTGGTAGTAGTGTTCACCCTAGGAGGTCATGGCTATTTGACAAATACAGAAGAAAGCAGATCAGGGGAGAAGGTGATAGAAAGCCCATGCATATTGGATTGGATGGCACTGAGAGGTTCATGGAGTCAGATGCTGGGTAACACTGACTAAGCATCTAGACTAAGGAGGAAACAGAAATGTATCTTTTATGTAGGGTTGTGGCGTAAGAGATGTTAGAAATATCAGATGCTTACCAGGTACCATTGCTTTGTAAAAAGAGGATCGTTCATGTTGATGTCAATCTCGTTGATGTCTCTGTACCCTCGTTTCTTTCGGTCAAACCCTTCCTGTTGCAAGGCCATCTTTACCTGGAACGACAAGGTGGGTAAGTTATCAAGTAACAGCTTGAACATCCCTCTTCTGGAGTTCATTCTCACAAATTCAAATTTCATTTGTAAATAATGCAATTTTTTCTCAGTATAAGCATATTCATCTCATGCAGGACTCACTTTATGATTATTTTCCAAGCACACCTACTTATAGTTGTACTGAACAATCCAGACATGCTGATGGCTCAAAGTGAGTTTTCTTAAAATAAGAATAAAATGGAGAAAAATGTTCTTTGGAAGATAAAGTGGTGGGGGTCATTAAGTGAAATAAAATAAAACAGTGAAACATTTCTATGAAGGAAAGGGGATTGATGTGGATTCAGGGAGGGGGAGACTGAAGATTTCTAAAAGGTTTCTTCAAACCCTCACATTTGTTGACAGTCTTGTGTTGTTACATTTGGGAACCAGCAAAAATCAAGACAAAACAAAATCCCACAGTAAAAGCAAAACCAAAACCCAAAACACTGCCAACAAAAAGTCACATCTACTGGGAAGGTGGCAAGTCCCATAGCAAAGCTCTAGGTGAGCAGGAGAACTTTGAAAGGAAATTGATGGATGGTACTGCTGGCCCTGCACTGGTAACATTTCATTTCTGAACACTGAGACTGAACCCCAAGGTCATGGGTGGAAATGAAACTCAAGAAGTTGAGTTAGTTCAAGCTGGCTCCTGGCTTTGTCCCAACCAGGAGATTTGCTTTCATTTGGTCATTCACCTCTTTATCCCCAGTAGCAGTGGCCAGTCTGAGCATCTACAAACTCCGTGACTGGCTGCGTGCACCAAAGAATGTGTGCTAGATATTTATTATAACTATTACTGAGTTCATGGGTCAACATTCATTTTATTTCTTCCCAATTCTCTTTTGTGTTTGGGGAGAATTTTCTTGATTCCACTGGGTTCTGTATTCTTTGAAGTGGAATTCTGGGTGCTGCTTGCTGTAAGCCCTGGGGACTGGCTGGACCTCAAGGTGCAATGGTCAGGGCAAAATGGAGCTTTAAAAGTTAGAGTTATTTTCTACTAGAGCTCCAACTTCATTGGGCCAGTGGATACTCACCACCCCCTCCTCTCCTCAACCCAGGTGAATGGACAGAATATGCAGATACGGGCACTGGGGCATTAAAGTTCAGTTTTCTTAATTTTTCCAGGCCAGGAAGGAAGTGGAAGACGGTGGGCAGAGACAAGGCAAGCCTGCTTACTGTCTTGTTGGATTCCCTGTCCTCTGTCTTCTTTACTATAACAGGACCTCGCACACGTAAACCAGGTGAGATGGTGATCTGTGGCAATATGAGTCCTCTCCACCTTGGGCAGAGCTTTGAATAATGCCTTTTTCCTTTCACAAAACAAAACAAAAAAGACCTTGTGTCCTTTGTGATGCTGTGAGCATAGGGACCTGTGTGGCGGTAACAGTTTAGGATGTGGCCCTGAGCAGCTGGAACAAGTGTGCCTCCACGGTCACCTCACAACCAGGATTTGAATCTCAAGAAAGTGACACAGGCGTGAGGAACCCGGGGCCTCTATACTCCCTGCTTTTCCCCGTGGAGGACCCTGGCCAGAGTTCCTGCAGCCCAGCTGGGAGAAAGACTGACCCTTTCACCCCCACTGAAGCACCCTGACACCCCCCTCCCAGCTTCTCTTCTGAGGAAGTCAGCAGACCTGTTTCTTCTGCACACAACCAGGAGCTCTGACTGATGTGGGATGGGAGGAGGAAGTAAGGGCAGAAGCGAGGGTAGTGGTAGAGAGGGAAGAGTGAAGAGACCCGGATGCTGTGGGCACTTGGACGACTTTGCTGACCTGGACCACAGAGCACCCTTGGGAGACGAAACCAGCTCCCGGTTCCGTATTCTACACACCCATCTGGGAAGGCCAGGCTCACCTGCCAGAAAAATTATAATTACCAGGAATGCTATCATATAGGAAAGAAGGGCCAGGTAGGCATGAATTCTTGGAGGTGTTTCAAACAGGGACATTGTGGCACAGTTAAAAATACGCTCCCCAAGGAATAGCAAAATTATTGCAAAAATGAGATAGATGAATGCTTTTATAATGGCAAAAATCTGGACGCAACTAATGCTCCATCAAATGCAGATGAATTGTGATTCAAACACACGTACATATTAGTGTACGTATAAATGTGCGTGGCCACACGAATCTGTAACATATGTATGCATGTATTTATAGATATATGTGCACACACATTCTCTAAGAACAAGATGCAAGGGGGAAGGATTTTATTAGGAGAAAAAAAAAGTCAAAGAACTGTGCCATGAGTCTGACTCCAAGTCAAGGAGCAAGTGATCAGAGCTGGGCAAAGCCATCCTGGAGTGCCCTGGGGTCTAAGGAAGCATCAGGAAGACTGCTGAGGACCCAACTGGGGCTGACTCAGTATCCCTGCCTGGCTCAGTCACTGGCCGGGAGTGCCAAGGGAAGGAATGGCCTTGTCATATGGTGATAGGTCTTGGGGTGCACAGCTGGGGTCTGCTGGAGCCAGAGGTCTGCTCCTTATACTCACACTCATAGTTGCCACAGAATATCTAGGCATATGTGTGTGTGTTCCTTAGTGTAGAACATTTAAGATGTCCATGGAAATGCATAGTTCTTAACCTGGAAAGAGAGGCATGGCACACTTCTCTTGAAATCTTCTTTTACTATGGAAGCTGGAATTTAAACAAGGGTTGCTACTGCTTGGGGAAGGCAGAGCCTGGATTCAGAGACTGCATCTTCCCTGCTTTGGAACCACAATGGGTCTTTTGTCTGATCCCTTTACTAAGGGGAGGCTTGGGCTGGTTTTGTGGAGGGCTTCTCATTATGTTGGATTCATCATCATGAATAACTTCCCAGGGGCAGCGCTTTGCGAAGCAAGAGCAACTACCATGGAAAAGTTTAACAACTCATATCAGTGTTGTTTCTTAGCAGAGTAAGAACAAATCTCACAACAGAGTTCATCTTCTTAAATAATAGTGCAGAGATAGCTATCACAATCACTCCAAGCTTAATTAGATCAAGTGAACACTGATGAAAAGACTGCTCAAATTCATTTCCATAAAATTAATTTTTAATTCCATAAATGAGGTTTTAATGGAAACCAGTGATGCTTTGGAATGCTGTGGTCTCTGCATACCGCCCTCCTTGCAACTTAGGAACCTGAGGTCCCAAGACTAGAGGAGCCTTTCTGCATTGATTTTATCTTCCTGTCTTCAGTGAGGATCACAGTTGCACTTCAAGAGAGATGAATGATTTTAAAAATATATCGTTCCATATGTCACACATAAATAACTGGAAAGCCTTTTTTTCTATAATGTCACTGTATAACCCTATCAATTGCTTTCAATTTTATGGGTTCTCATTCAATCCAAATTTTTATTTATAATTAATTTTTACATAATTAGTGATTGCATTATAGATAAAATTGTGTATTCTTTCTTCATTGAGTATCTTATGGTAAGAATTTTAATACGCTATTACATAGACATTGTATTTTAATTTTTTTTTTTTTTTGTGGCACCAGGGGTTGAACTCACAGCCTTGTGCCTGCCAGACAGGTGCTTAAGCCACTAAGCCAAACTCCTGGCCATAGTTTTTTGAGGCCAGTTTGCACTATGTAGCTCAGGCTGGCCTTGCACTCAGTTGTAGCCCTGACTTCAAACTCACAACGCTCCTCCTAACTTAGCCTCCTGAGTGCTGGGATTAAAGGTGTGCTCCACCATGCCTGGCTATAATTTCTACCCATAGAATCATGTACTATATTTCACAACTCTTTCCCTTGTATTGAGCATTTAGATTGGTTTTTCTTAAAAATGACATTGCCATGACTGAAGAGATGAGGTTATAAAGTATTTTTAAAGACCTTTGGGGAAGGTTTCATTGTTACAATTCTACGTGTGATAAAACCATTAATGCCAGAGAAATAATTCCTCAGATATAAACTACATTCCTCACTCTATAACTAAAAGACCATCAGCATTAACCTCTTCTCCTTCCTCTGAATTTTGGCCTTTGGCATGCAACACCTGATGGTAGCATTTAGACACAACACCAATGAGATGCGTACAAGGTAGTCATAGCTTGTTCCCCTTCTCAAAAAATAATGCACATTTAACTTGGTAGTTAAATTTACAATCCTTTTCCGAAATGGACCACGGACCTAAACAAACAAGAAATACAGGGAAGCAGGGTGCTTGTTACTGGGTATTGGTTTATTGAAAATGAAAAGGTGAAATCTATATGTCTGTTTCAATGTTTAAACCTTACTTTCACTCTGTGTACCCCTCGGCTTGTCTAGTTTTTCTCTTCAGCCGAGAACTCCTTAGGCAGCCCGTGCTTTTGTGTGCCTACAATGTGCTAGTGACAGAGCACACCTGACAGTTAACAAGGCCCTTTCACTGTGTTTAATATTCCCAACAAAACTGTGGAGTGGGTGTCATTACAGAGGAGGAAATGGGGGCCCAGAGACCGATGTCCGACAGTTAAAAAGCATGGCAGAGTTACTTGGGGGAGCGATGCTAGCTGCTGTGAGCTTTCCACTCAGCTGCTGCTTCTCCTTAAGGGAAGGCCACACAGTCAACCCCCTGGTGTCTGGTACAGAGGAACCAGGGATATAACTTTCTGAGGACCACGGCCGTGATCACTTCCCTGCTGCACTGATCATGAAGCAGGTGTCAGCCCTGAAGGTGCCGGGTGGGAGGGGCCGGGAGAGAGGGAGCGAGGCGGGGAACCTGCCCGCAAAGGGCCGGGCACATCTTCTCTTGAAGTGTGAGCAAGAAAAGAAACATAGAACCCCAAAATACTATGTTTCTGAAAATATTGGTTTATTAACCGATGATGTTTGGGAAGTGAGATGATCAAATGGGTGCACTTTACTTTGGAGCCCCCAAAATAGAGTAGGGGAGCCCTAGAGAGAGAGGTGCCTGTATACTTCTAAAACATAAACCATAGGACCAAGCCACAGGACCCATGCTGTCCAGTACCCTTGCTTGCTCTTTCTGCTTTGTAACTGCTGAAGAGCAGGAAGCAGTGGACTTCTGGTCCCATAAACTATTTGCTCTTTCAGTCTTAATCTGTGCAAAACAACTTGCACAGCGGCAGGTTCTGCCATCAACAGCTCCACCCTTCTCCTCCCTCTCTCAGAGGTCTGGGCCCCTGCATTTCTTTTAGAGACCCTGAATAAATGCCTCCACTCTTGTCTGAACTTCAGTTTTGTTTTTGATTTGTGGACACTGCTGTTGGCTACACTGCACTATTATTTCTCTACCTCTAAAGATTATTTTATTTACCATTATTCTGGATTGAATTAGGTTTTCCTGAAAGATTGAGGTCCTGTGGAATTAAAAACTAAGATGGCTGCACTTCTGCCAAGATGGGGTAATGTTTCTCTGGGAACCTCAGAGATCATGTCTGACAGCCTGTAGTCTGTCTCACAGGCACAAGTCCCTTGTCTTTTACACCCACATGAAAAATGCTGTCTGGGAAAAATCAGCTTACAGGACTACGGATGACAAGTTTCCAACCATGAAATTCTGCTGATTTATTGACTCTTCCAAAAGACTTACTGCTTTCTGGTAACCCCTCTAGTTTCCCCTAGCAGCAAATCATGTATAGCTTAATGTATGAACAGACTCTTAGCACTAATCTAAAGTTGTTCAAAGTAACTTGTGTAACGAACAGAGCCAATTGAAAATTGCTCAGCGGGAGTTATTTTACATCACCCCAATGTTCTGCCTTCTTTTTATCCTAAAAAATCCACCCCTTTTCCTTAATGAAACACTCAGTTGGAGTAAAATGAATCTGTGTCCCGTGATTTGCTACCCAGGTAAAAACAATCTTTGCTTTTATTTTAATCTCATTTAAAATTTCTTGGTTTACATATTAACTACTGCCACACTATGTGTAAATAGTCACTGCAGGTGTGATTATGCAGGTGTTGAGATAAAGTCCTACTAAGTCGTACGGGATCACAAACCAATATGGTGGGTGTTGAACTATGAGGACAGAGAGGCTCAAGAGGAAAGTGGCTATGAGAAATTATGGGGAGACAGTGGAAGTAGAGATTGGAGCCAAGGAATTCCAGGGTCTACCAGAAGTCAGGAGAAGCAATGAAAGATCCACTCCTGGAAGCTGCAGAAGGTTTGGCCCTGCCCACACCTGGATGTCGGACCTCTGACCTCCAGACCCGGGAGAGAATGGTTTGTGCTGTGCTAAGCCAACCAGTTTGTGGTAATTCCTATGGCAGCTCTAGGAAACCCATACAATCGCCAAGAATGAAACTGTGCCTCAATGCTTCCTTCTTACTGGCACATATTTTGCATGTAAACTGCTCTTATAGTTTTATTTGGATACAAATTTTTTTACTGTAGGTAACTTTTGCAAACAAAGGGAGAAATGAAGGTTAGCAAAGTGAATGGGTTGCCATGTTCTAGAACCTCCTTCCCAGTCAGAGTCTAAATCAGTACTGTTCCGCCTATGTTTTCCCACCCCAGGTCACCTGCTGTGCTAGGGAGGACCCAGCAGGTCTCAGAAGTGTGCTTTACTGTGGTCTCCAGGACTCCCCCACAAGGTGCCAACCCGCATTCCGAAAGTTAATTGCACCAGACCAGAACTTGTTCTTCACTGGATGGGGAGGGGGCAGTCGCAAGATGGATGCGAAAAACGCATGTGTTGGAATTAGTGATGAATGAGAGTTTTTGTTTTGATGGCAAAATAAAGCAAAGGCATAAAGAACACTAGCAAGGTAAAGCTAAGACGTCAGGTAAAGTTGCCTGACATTTTAGGTTTTTTTAAGTGTTGAAGAATACTTAGAAGGGATCCTACATACCTGTGATTATTGCTGCTCTATTCACAAGAGCGTAGCTGTGCGCCTGTGAGTGGATGAATGGACAGAGAAGACGCATGCGGACACGGGAGGCTCAGGGGCGGCTCCCCTGCGGGGCTGGGCTGAGCCTGATAACAACCAACATGGAGCAAGGGTGGGTGTGAGGCATGTGGGGATGTTTGTTGACAACCTCCCGAGCTTGGCATGAAGGCAGGAAGTGGGGGTGAAGGGTCATGCAGCTGGCTGGGGGATAGTCGTGGTCCGTCATACTGGATTCTGGATTATGTCCCTCCCCAAACCTGAATGTCGAAGCCCTGACCGCAGTAGCTGGGAATGTAGATGTATTTGGAGACAACATCTTTAAAGATATAAAAGTAAAATGCAGTCATTTCCATGGGGCCTGATCCAAAACTACTGGTGTCCTTCCAAGAGGACGTGAAGACACTGGCCAAACAGAGGGCGCGATGTGAAGACACGGGGAGACAGTAGTTATCTGAAAGCCAGGGAGATGTCCCTGGAGCAGACCCCTCCCTCAGAGCCCCAAGGACACCAGCCCTGCCGCCCCCTCAGCCTTCCGCCCCCACAGGTTTCTGTCGTCTCTGTGTCCCTGGCTGTGTGGCACGGCAGCGCCGAGGGGTAATGCAATCCCCAGCGCGCCAGCTGCAGCGCCTGCACTCCACCGCCCTGCACCGCCTTCCTCCTCTGCTCCCGCCTGCCCTCTGGGCTGTGGTGAGAACCAAACAAGAGGACACACAGATGCCTGCCAGGAGCACGTACTCAGCGACGCCCACAGTCAGTACCGCACTCGCGGCCAGCGTCCTTGCAGTGGCTCAGGCCCTGTGGAAGGGAGTGAGTGTTCCCACACTTGTTCTGCCCCTCCTCAGGCCAGGCTTGCCTTATTCCTAAGCATCCCAGGATGTCTGGGCCTCATTCCCCTGGCTCTTAGCTGATTGAAGGCAAATCAAATCACACACAGAAAGAGGGACTCTTTGGAGCCAATCCCATGTGCGTCCTGAGAGCAGAAGGCCGGTACGGGAGAGCACGTCTCTGTCTCTCCTTTGTAAAGACCGTACCGACCTGGGAGTAGTTTGGAGCTCAGAGAAGAATGGAGAGGAAAGTGCCCGATTCCACGCTCCGGTCCTGCACAGGCACTGCTTTCTCCACTGCTGGCATCCAGCCCTGGCGTGATGGGTGAACTGCAGTCACAGGACTGTACACAGAGACTTTGCTATCACCCAAACTCCGCAGCTCATACTGGGGGTCACTGTTGGTCCCCATGCTCTCTGACTTTGTCTCCCCAAGGCAATGTATAGTCTCAGCATTTGAATGGGTGACTAGGACATGACTCATCAAACCAGGGGTACTGAAAAGCCACACTGGGGTGGTTCAGGGGGATAACAGGAGAGGCTGCTCTTAGGCCCAGGGGTTCCAGTTCATCTGCTTTGCCACCAGCTGCTGACTTTGGTTGCCAAAATCCAAACGATTAGAGAAGAGAGAGGTTGGGGAGGGAAGACGTGGCCCAAGGAGGTCAAACAAAAACAGGGAGAGAGCAGGTGGCCAACAGTTTTAATTTCCCCCTTGAGCAGGCAGGTATGACTTTTGCAGAGCCCAATTATGTGCAAATCACATGGCTTAACTTTTCAGAGAGCAGCAGGTTAAGCCACAATTATGACTGAAAGCACAGTTATTGATTGGACTCACTGGAGAGGCTTGCCCATCTTGCAAGCAAGAAGACGATCAATTGACGAGAGGATATGGCTGCGTGCCTCGGAACACAGTTCCAGTCACTGCATCTTGGTGACAAGATATTAACAAATTGCTATCTATCATCTGAAGCACCGTATACAAGGTATGCCGTGAGATAAATCAATACAATTAGGGAAGAAGTAGAAGTGGTTTTCTTCCAGGAGAGTTAAGGGAAAGGGAACCAGAGAGAATGCTACCAGAGGGAAAAATCCCAGCTCCTGGCTTGCTAGAATGTGTGCTGTGGTTGGTGTGCTTTAGTATGAACTTGAACTTCCTCTTGCCAGGGTGATGGGGGAATAGTAGTTGGATTTAGGGGATAAAGCATAATTAAAGATAGCAGCTACTATGCCAGATGTTAAGGAAGGGTTGGTTAGGTTGGGGCATGGGAAACAAGACAAAATTCCAGAGAAGCCAGAAGTCCCTAAATGCTGCTTGTGGCAAAAATGATGTGTCTCCTCCATATGGAATTTCCTGAGCAGAGTGCAGAAAGAAAGCAAAGCAAAGTCACTGTGCCATATTAATAGCCCTGGTGACATACACAGCAGAGCACTCCAGAGAGCCTGCTGGGCCATGTGGGTGGCTCTGTTTCTCATCACACAAGGGCAAAAAGACCTCTGTCCTCTTGGGAAATAAGATGGGAGGAGCAAGAGGATGACAGAGTTGGGAAAAGGGCAGGAAGGAGGTGACAGCTCTGCCCTTCTTCACTCCAGCTGTAGGCAGCCAACATCTTCATATCTGAGCAGCCCACTGAGTGGGCCATCGCTCCAGGAAGGCACTGGAGGGGTGGCAGGAGAGGTGACTCAGGCCATCAGGGTCCCTGGAGAAAGCACTCAAGGCACCCATCAGGAGTGATCAGCTCAGCACCGGCAGGAGTGCTGCTCTGACTTGCAAAGCACCCATGGTGATATTAGAGCAAGGTGAACGAGAAGGAACCGGATGGGACTGTGTCTGGATTGCCTGGTCCCCCTTCTGTGCAAGAGCAGGCTCAATCATGTGGTTCTGGAAGGCACAAGGAATCCAACTGAGGATGCCTTCATTCAGATATGCTGTCTGTGGCTGCCAGGTTTTGTTAGAGATAGCTGATGACATCCATGTCTCCTGTCTTGGTCCCCTGGGTCAGTTACTGTACCTTTGCTTGCATGGCCACAGGCTTGTGAGGTTTCTCAGCTCCAGCTGCAGCCTCACAGACATGCATGGTGGAAAGAGGGTCTGGGTGGAAAGTGTGGCTGATTTGATCTAAAGTCATGATTCTCCCAAGTACTAGAAACCGTGCCCCAAACACTGTGTGGTGCCGTAAATAGGCTCTAGCTTCGGAATCAGAAGGAACTGGGTTCTGATCCTGGCTTGGTTGTTTCTTATTTGTGAATGTTCTGAGGTATGCCTCAAATTCTCTGAGCCTGCTGCTTGTTTTTGTAAATAAAGTTTGTGAGAGTGCAGGCAGCTCTGTTGGCTTGCATACCATCTACGACTGCTATCATACGGTGTGATAAAGTCGAACAGTGGCCACGGAGACCATGTAGCCTGCAGAGCCTAGAGTATCTGTGCTCTGGCCCTTTATGGAAAATTTGTTGACCCTGATGCACAACTTGAGGATCATATGCTTCTTGACGTCACAGGCTTACTGGCAAGGATCAGGTGACTTAAACTTTCCCTGTTGGGAACTAAGAAACATGTCCTAAGTGTCCCTGGTGTCACTATGATGAGTAATATATCCATGCGAGCTGTTTCACCTATCAGGAAGAATCAATGGCTGCATTTAGGCTTAGGTGTAAATGGTGTGATGCAAGAGCACAGAGAAAACCTGCTGTGACCCCAATCACCTCCTCCGAGTGCCTGTACCCTGACTGAGTTCCACTCACGAAAGGTTAAGCTTGAATTTTACACATTCATTACCCAACTGATTAGGACTCTATGGAAAAGATTTGGAAACCAAGTTCTTTGTGGAGGAGGACACATTCAGGTGTTCTTGCATACCCGCCCTTGCACAAGAACCCAGCACTTAGCTTTTCTTGATGGTGATGGTCGAGATGGGCCCAGGAGATTATGTGAGTTTGCATGCAAGGTGGTATCACAAGGCCAAGAGGTGCGACCAGCGCCAATATCAGATCACTAGGGCTTGGCTGGGGCACCAAGTGGGAGCAAGGAATAGGACAAGGAGGTGCCAGGGAACCCCCCAGAGTGGGATGCTTCCCCTGGCACAGTCGATGAGTGGCACTATCTGTGTATTCCCTAGAGCAAAGACTGCAGTATTAGTCCTTCAGACATTTTCAGTGGGGAGCGGGCACAGACACTCAGCCCCAGAGTATGCATGGATTCTTGCAAATTCCCAATTACCTTCTCTTAAGTTAATAGATGCTGCAGATTTGATTTTTTTGATTGGAAAATGGACTCAAGAGTTAGGAGGGAGGATCCACTTCTGCAGTTCTTTCCTCCTCAAGGGCATGTATTTTTAATCTTCTCCAAGTCGGTCCCTTTGCAGAGGGCGAAGCCTTGTCACTTCTTTCCTCCTCTTACTGTTGCTTTAGTTGCCAACGAAACAGTTCCAGGGTGATGCGGTGGAAGAGCAATGTGTGTGGCAAGTGTAACTGGCACATGTCTGAAGTATTAAAAGGCCGGTAGCTGTGTCCCCAGCACCATGCAGCTGATGTGTAGCTTACACAAGCTAAGCAGCCTACTATGACAGAATCCCAAGAGGAGTAAAGGTCAGAACTACTGATTCTTAACACACTCCTACGTAGGCAGAAAGCCCCCAGCACAGGGTGTTCCTGAACCTGCACAGTGATGTGGAACAAATGCAGTGCCCTGTGGATGTTCCCACACAGCTCCCTGCACACAGAACCCAGGTGCACTCAGGCCTGCCCTCTGAGGGAACATCAAGGTGACACACGTGCTCACCCTGCAGTGTCTCAGTTTCTGATGGCAGCCATAATGAATTGCAACAGGCTTGTGGCTTAAAGCAATATGAACTTATTCTTGCAGAGTTCTGGAGGTCAGGGTCTCAAATTGTGGAGTCAGAAGGGCTGTGTACCTCCTGGAGGGTGGAGGGGGAGGTCTGTTCTCTTGCTTTTTGCAGTTCCTAGGGGATTTTTTTAGTCCTTGGCTCCTCATCTCCTTTCCCTGTTGCCCACGGCAGCCGCAATGGATCAAATTTTTCTTATATCCTTTTTTATTTTCATCCTTTTTTTTTTCCACCTTCCACTTTCAAGAAAGGACACTTGGGCTAACATAGGGCCCATTTAAGCAATTTAGAATAATGTTCCTGTCTTAAAGTCAGTTTATTAGCAATTCTAAATCCATTGATGACTCTACTTCTTCATTCATATGTGACAATATATTCACAGGTCCCAGGGATTAGGACATGGACATCTTTGGGATGGTGGGAGTGAAGGGAGTCATCACTGTGCCTCCCATTTGTAGGAAGGGAGTGGATATTCATGCAGAGAAATGAGGCTGACTGATTGCCAGGTCTGTTGAAGGTATCTGTGCAGGGATGAAGGAAATCTGATGGAGATAGAGAACCCCCAAATTCTTTGGAGGGAAGGCACAAAGCAGCCACCTTACTAGTTGAACCATAGTTGGCAAAGTGTTGGTGAGGGCCCTCATATAGTGGGGAGAAGGTTATAGTGAAGTAATCAGACCTCTACCAACAGCTGATGCCAGACACCACCTCAGGAGGAATGGTCAGCCCCTGAATGTAGAATTGGCATCCCAAAGGATATTAGTCAGTTGAACTGGTTGGGACAGTTGGGTCAATTAAACAAAATTTGACAGTATATATAGCTGCAAGATTCTACTATGAGATTTGAAAAATCAGTTATACAACCATAGGAAAGAAGAGAGCTTCCCTAATAAAAGAGTGGCACTTTAGCTGGCCGCCAGTTTAATGTGAAAGGATAGTGTTGGTACCAGGGGATGGAAAAGTAAATTCACACTACTACTGCTTTAGAAGACACAGAGTCCTCAGGGAAGGGAAGGAGAGATGCTGAGACACCTAGGGAGACTGTACCTGGCCCATGAGGGAGCCCAGTTCTGGAGTGCATCTTCAGAAGGGCACTGGGGGATTTCATGCTCAGGGGAAGGAAGCTAAGATGATGACAAACCCAAGAAGCCACACATTTAGGAACCCAGAGACGTGTGAATCCAGCTCATGGGGTGGACTGTAAGTGATGACACCTGGGGAGGAGTGCTGTGGTTCAGTACAGTTGGTCCACCTTGAATCTCTTTGAGATGTAATCCCCAGGGTCAGATACGAAGGAGTGGGATCAGGTGAAACCTGCAGGAGATCATTGACTCTCTCCTTCATAAATGGATTAATCCATGATGATAGTTGATATGACTGGATATCTCTGAACCCCATGTCTCTCATCATGTGATCCCCCTTCTGTCTCAGCAATCTGCCAGCAAGTTTGTCATCAGCTGTCCTACCTTGACCTTGATCCAGAACCATGAGCCAAAACAAGCTTCTGTTCTCTTTAGCTCACCCAGTCTGTGCCACTATATTTTAGTGACAGAACATGGACTGAGATAAGGAGCACCTGCTGATGATTCCGAATGGTGACTTGATGGATAAGTCTTCCAAAGACTGTTCCAAGAGCCTTTGCCAGTTGAACTACTGTATTTGTGGTATGCCATGGTGTAGTATTTACTCTCTCCCCATCCTCCCTGAAAAGAGTATACTCCTCTGCTCCATTGATACTGGGTTGGGCCATGTGAATTGCTTTGGCTCATTTTGGGAAAGTATACTTGCTTGCAATTCAGCCATGCTCATAGGAAGAACATGGGCCTAAAAGAATGATGGGCAGCCTGCTGGGCCCAAAAGAATGGTGCCCTACTTAGGTGGAGAATAACTGTTCCCACTGGCCTACACATTTTTACCTTGCAACAAAAAACAAGTTTCATCCATCCAACACATGGGTTTATAGGTGAGAAATAGGCTTGCTGTATGCCACTAATACTTGACAGTTTATTACACAGCATTTTTCTGGCCATAACTGACGGATACATTGCTATTATGTATTCTCTTTTATCTTAGAGTATATTGTGCTTTTTGATTTTGATAGGGTATAATTGTATTTATCCCAAGGCCTTTTGAGTTCTTAATAAATTGTCACTGTGTAGAGTCTAGGTGCTAAGAAAGAAATACATGACTCTAAACAAACATTCTACAGTAGAAATAGTTGGTAAATCTTTTTTCTGGATGGGGACCCTTGTCATACTGAGTTAGAAAAACAATTATAGGTACCAGAATGTTCACTGCTCCTGAAAAATAGAAGAGAAATTACTAGAGAAGAGGAAGGAACTCAGAGGGAGGGGAGAAAACTGAAGTGGGGAAGGAAGGGGGGTAATGGTACACAGAAATGACCAGTGTTATATGCATCCCCAAATATGCCAAGTTGTACTTGTTTGCAATACCAAATGCTTACATTATTTGTGTGGAGTTGGTATGCATGCATAAGAGAAGGGTAGAGAGGGAAGAGAGGAAAGGGACAGGGGATGAAAAAAGGATTTAAACTGTGTTATATATATGTCTCAACTTCCCACAAGAAAGGTAAACATTGTGTGCCTCAAATGTGCCAATAAGCTAAAAACAAACAAAAAAATGTGCTAGATTAAAGCCTTTAGTTTGAATAACTAGTATGACAATGATGATGATGATGATGAGAGAGAGAGAGAGACAGAGAGAGAGAGAGAGAAGAGGGGAAGAAATTACAGAAATTGCATATCCTTTAATAGAGGAACAGTTCTGAGAAAGATAGCAGTGATTAAAATGAATGATTAGAGGAACTGTCTCCCAAAATACAGCACAGTTGTGAAAATGAATGGACCAGTACTAATTAAAACACTTGTCCATGTTTTGTTTTAGACAAAAATACAAAATACAGAGAAATATGTATAGCATTGTCTTATTTTTGCAAAAATACCAGCACATTAATGTGTGTCTGTGTCTGTGTTTGATTTAAAAAAATCTGGGAGTATAATGGCAAATATTGGCTACCTTTACAGAGTGGTACTGGAGAAAAGAGGAAGGGAAAATTTTTGTTTTTGATCCACAAATCTAAGAAAAGAAATAAGTTCGATTATAATGTTGGTTGCTTATGTAGTTAAAATCTTCCTTTATTCACACTGTAAAATGTTGGTTGGTTTGGCTTTCGTGATTGACTAGACAGGTCGACCAATGTCACTGGATGGAACAGAGACAAACAAACGGCTGTATCACTTTTGTTCAGGAAAACTCTGAATCTTTGTTGAAATAAATGACTTTGTCTTGGAGCAAGGATAAAAAACACTCATTTTCCAAGCAAAAGTGACTCCTTCCACACTCAGAGGAAGCAGCCATTCTTGTTTTTCTTCTTGAAAAGGGTGGTGAGATGCCCATGGAATGGGCTCCATTGCGGGTGGGTGGTCATTGACGTGCCTTCTGCAGTGGTTGGGGTGGTCAGATACTTGGAGAGATGTAGTGTTTCATCTAAACTAGGGGCAGAGCCAAATTGCCTATGACTCAAGAGGACATTTCAGTGTGGTGAGATGTATTGGTCAGCTTCCCCATTGCTGGACATAACACCTGCTCTTCCCAATTTAAAGAAGGAGAGGTTTAATTTGTCTCATGGTTCCTGGGGATTCAGTCCATGGTTGGTTGGCTCCAAGGCAGGAACATCACGGCAGAAGAGATGATGGAGCAAAGTTACTTAGTTCATGGTGGTTAGGAAGCAGAGCAGAGGAATGGTGTCAGAGAGGAAGGGGACAGGGACCAGGTGTAGCACACAGGTCATGCCTCAAGGACCCTCACAGACATACCCAGAAGTGTGCTTCACCAACCCCTGAGTGGCTCCCAAGTCAATCAAATGGACATGATCAAGCCTAACCATCAAACACAGAAGATCCACAGAGAAATGACAATGATTTCATAGCTGGTGGCTTAAAAGGATTTTGGGAGAAGAATATAAAAGTTTAACAAGGATTTTTAAAATTAAATTACTAGTTATGTGAGTAATATAAGCCCATTCCTTTCTTTTACAAAGAAGTTTTCTGCTAACCGATGCTGCTCCTTAATACTTTTACAACAAAGTTTTCATTCCTTCCTTTTATGAAGAAGTTTTCTACTAACCGATGCTGCTCCTTAATACTTTGTCGAATGGATTTACATTTTGAGGGATGATGACAGAAAGTGGAGTCCTGTTTTGTGGCTGGCAGGGGGCAAAAGGTGAGGTCCTCTCACCCCTTTCAGGAGGACAGTCATGTGTGGGTCACAGTATTGCCTTCTATGTGTCAAATTGGAGCCACTAAAACTATCTAGCTCCACTTATTTCCACAAATATCTCAAGTGGACTTAACAAGTGTCAGACATTCCATGGGAATTTATGAATAAATAGATCTGTCTCCTAAGTGTAATTGATGGGAGCTGTATTGGGTTCAACTACACATGCACATGCATTTCCTTTACACAACTCAGGTTGATGCATACACTGCAGGACAGACTGTGCAGCCCCAGTACTGGGTCTACCGTCCACTGGTGTTTGGTTTATGGAAGTAATTCATGCCTTGCCTAGCATATCTCATATTCTAAATAAGTCAGCAGAGGAAAATAACACCAGTGATGAGGTTCTTGGAGTGCATGTGAAGAACTTCTGAGTAGTGTTCATTTCTCTGTCTCTTTCTCTTTCTCTCTCTGTCTCTCTTACTCTGAGATATGAAGGCACTATGTGACCCACAGCAAAATCAAGCATCCCTGTAACCTGACACAGGGACACGCATACCTCTCACTGAGCAGCAGCCAAGCGGGCAGCTCAGGAATGGAAAGGTGTGAGTGTGCACACTGCACAGATGGACACTGAGAGGTGGCCCAAGCTGAGTTCATGGAAGACGCTGAGAATCCAGCCACAGAGGGATTTATCAGGAAACAGTCTATCTGTCGCGAGCACAAGTGGTTATTTTGATCTTGCGTCTGTCTCTCCTAAAAAGAGTTCTTAAATAATTTCTTTGGAATTTGCTTCTAAACCATAACTCCTTGCCCAGGAATTCACTGCTAAAGTGAAAAACTACTTAAGACATACCAAAATCCAGGCATGGTGGTGCATGTGTGCATAATCCCAGTCCCTTGGGAGGCAGAGGCAGGAGGACTGCAAGTTTGAGGCCAGCCTGAGAAGTGAAGGTAGACTGTGTCTCAAGATAAAACAAATAGTCTGGACATGTAGCTCAGGGTTAAGTGCTTGCCCTGGGTTTGATTCACAGTGCCACACAAGCACAAAAGATGCATTAAAAGAAGATGAAAACTCCCATCAACATGAGAAGGAGGACTTCCAGTCCATTTAGTGCTGGAAATCAAAGGAATTGTTACCAAGCCCTGGGTCACTACAGCTAAATAAACAGATTTGGTGGCTTGCTTCTGCAGCATCCTGAAAATAAGAGAAATTTCAAAAAAAAAAATCTGACTTTATCACTTCGTGTCTCTGCTCCTCTGTCTTCCTCTTAGTTGGGAAATGCAGCATGGCTACCACACATTGAGAGCGGCATCCACCTGCTCTCTCCTCCATCTCAGCTGCCCCAGTCAAAGTTTCTTTCACAGCCATTGAGGAATCACATTTTTAGAGTAAATGACTGATGGGGAGAAGGTGGAGGCTGCTGTTGCTGCATTTCTCTTTAAGAGGTACAAATCACTTACTTCAGATGCCATTTGTGTAACTAGAAACAAAAAACCATAGTGAAATATGCACGGTGTATAGTCACTTGCAGTGGCCTCCTGCATTCAGAGTGGCTGAGGGACACACTATATAGGCAGGAGGGGCCAGCTCAGTCCTGAGAGTCCTTCAGGTGGGGACTTTGGCAAGGAACTGTGCTCTTCTAGCACGGGCCTCAGATGGTGACTTCATTACGGGACAGACCAAGGACAACCCGACAGGGAGTCTGGTGGCAAAGGCTGAGTTGCACAGAGCTTCTTGCTTAAAAATAAATAAAACCGGAATTGGAGAGCAAAATATCAGGCGCAGGAAAAGGAGGACATCATGCTGAAGATGCAGAGGGAAGCACTGCATGGAAAATGACCAGCGTCACGAGCCAGAAGGACGGACCCCGGTGCATCAATTAGGACATAAGTCAAGACTCTAATGAAATGGAAGCCCGAATCCCTAAAATGGGTGGATGGGAATAAACACATCAGGTCAAGACAAAAAGTAAACCGATAAAGCAGAAGAAGATGCAAAACCTAAAATTGAATTTAAAATGTGTTTTGAAAGCAGCAAAGAGAAGAATTAATAATGCAGAAATGGGCTGGTAGCAATAAAGGTAAATGTGGATATTTTTACCAGAAAAAGACAAAAGTGTTGAAAGAGAAGATTATAGAAGTGTAAAACATAGAACAAAGAAACAAAGATTCAGTATAAAAGTTATAGTTAATTTTGAAGATGGCAATATTCCTAAATGTTTCCTCAGGAGCAAATATTACAGCTCTGGAGCTGGATTGGTCTAAAGTCATTTGACATTTTCATGGGGACCTGGTGACTCTTCCTCCAGCTCCCCATTTGTTAACATCTTGGAATCTTCAGACTCTCCTGGCTGACAAGCCTCCGGAGGAGGAGCTACAGAGGAGGAGTCTCTTGAACCATTTGTTTTTGTTGGTGCTGGCATTGGGGTGCACATCTTGCTTAGGAATTTTAATTAGCAAGCCATACATTTCCGGAACCTGAAAGGAGGCTTGTGCCACACAATAGGTAACTCTATGTAAGGATGTGTTTCACGGATTTTTAATTTTTATTTGTACATGTTTGCAGTATACAATGATTACATTTATCATGTGGTGTTATATCTCATGAATGTTATAAACAACAAATGTTGAGCTGTAGGTCCTAAGACCTGATAATCCAAATAATAACTTGAGACACATCTATTGCTAGAATTCACCATAAGCTTTACAAACTGGGCTCCCAGTCTACCCCTAGTGAGAAGGCTACTTGACTCATTGTTGGTCCCTTGACATGGAACAGCAATAACAGGAGCTGGGCAATAGAAAGGAACAACTTGAACTCAATATTCCAAATTTTTCAGTGAAGACTAGCTCTTTAGTTTGGGAATTCACCAATATTAGCAACCAACCAACCAACCAACCAACCAACCAATAAACCAGCCAGACAACCAACAAACCAGCCAGTCAGCCAACAAACCAACTAGCCAATCAACTGACCAACCAACCAACAAACCAGTCAGCCAACCAGCCAGCTAGTCAACCAACCAACCAACCAACCAACCATCCAACCAACCAACCAACCACCCACCCAACCAACACACCACCCAACCAACAAACCAGTCAGCCAACCAGTCAGCTAGTCAACAAACCACCTACCCACCCACCCACCCAACCAACCAACCAACCAACCAACCAACCAACCAACCAAGCAACCAACCAACCACCCACCCACCCATCTACCCAACAAAACACTGTAATAGGCAGAAAGCAAAACACTTGATAATCTAGGCTGAAAGGCTCACCACATTCTAGTTAAGGCCAATAATGAGAGGTCTGTATTCCAGGGCATATTTGAATTGTAGAGCTAGAGAAAAAAATCTCAGAAGCTTCTGAGCAGAGACAACAAAAATCACATTAATAAAAAGGAGTAAAATATCAGACTGGGTGAGCCTTCTCTCCAACACCAAGTGGCAGATCAGAGGTCAGTGTTTGTATTCCCACCACTGTTACTGTATAATGGTGGCTTGAAGCAACTGGGTGCTTATGCTCACAGATACTGTGGGTCAGGAATTTGGAGATGCCCTGGAAGGATGGCTTGTCTCTATAATACGATTTTTGGAGTCTCAGCTGGAAAGACTCAGAGGATGGGTGTGATTGAAAGATTGGGGGGTGTATAAGACCTAAGGATTATTATTACTGGGTTAGGACTTCAGGACAGATGTGGCCAAAGGAAGAAGATCATTTTCTTAGCCCTACACATTTACTGCTGTGTTCGTTTCTTCTCCACATTCAGGGCTTTATAGAGATTGGAGGTCAGCTAGGGGAATGGTTCTCATTTCTCAGATTTTTAAATTCTGGATTCTTTGCAATAGTTGCAAGCATTTTTTCTTTCTTTAGAATGCAGCAGTGCTTAAGCTTGGATTTCAAGGCACCAGAATACAACCCACTCCATGTGCTCACCTTTATTCCCACAGCATCCTCCTTCCACAGTGACCGGGACAGGCTGGTCTCCCCACTAAATTCTCATGCATTTCCTTTTGTCTCCTGCCCAGCATACAGTCACTCACATCTTAATGGTTTTGTGTCAAAATATGAACACTAACTATTCCACATCCTTTCATAGTTACTACATTTTCTGATGACAGCCAGCATTATTTTGATAACTCTCCTTGCAGAGAATGATCGAACCACAAGGTCTTTAGCACCAGACCACTGGGTGTTTCCAGTGTTTTGATGCTATACTGCCATCAAACTGTACTTTCCCAAGAAGACAACCAAAATATATTCTCCCACTCAGAGAAAGAATAAAAAGAGATTCTGCCACTTGTGTCCTACAGTTTTGCATGTGTGGAACAGGGCTCTGTGTGTCCTTCTACCACTTCTCCCACCACCTCGGCCACATGTGACAGCCTGCCATTGTTCTCTGATGGATGGTGACTTTCATCCAACTGCCCCCACTTCCACACATGAATTTGATCACCCTACCATTAAGCAAGTAAATGAAAATCACCCATTTGCCTGTGCCTCATCAGCATTTTAAAAAAGCTACAGCACATTTCACTTTACCATGTAAAATCTGATCACTTTTATGCAATCATTTTATGGAATCTAAAAGGTCTGTGCATCCCCAGAAGCCTTCTCCTGGAGGGTCTTGTTACATCAGTTGCTGCATGGATCTCCCTAAAATTGTGCACTGTTCTTGATGAAAAAAAAAAAAAATATATATATATAACCTGTCTCAATGAGTCCAGCGAAACCATTTCAAAAACAGGTTGCTACAGGAAAATATTATAAGCTTTCCAGGAGAGTTGTCTGGAATTTTAAGCAGGCTTGGTGCACTTGAAGTTCAGCTATCAAGGAGAACCCACAGGTCATGAGTAGTTGAGGTTGTTTTCCCTTTGAATTGCAGCAGGGAGACTCTCTTGATCAGTCTATGAATGAAGTAGACTAGTTTACCCTCCTTGTGGCTCCCCAAGATCCATGAAAGTACCAGCCCTGTCCTCTAGTACCACCTTTCTCTCTTTGCTTCTGAGTTCTTAGAAGTGTCACAGACAAAGGAGGAAGTCAAGAAGTACAGATGAGCACAGTTTAACAATGTTTTGGTCAGGGATGGCACACAGCTACAACAGTGGTTCCATAAGATTTTACCTCCTAATGACACCTTAGTTATCTTAGTTTGTGAAGTCACCCTGTGAAGTCCACACAATGACAGAATCTCTTAACACGCATCTCAGAACATGTCTCAGTTGTTAAATATACATGGCTGTGTTAATTGGATTTTTAAAAAATGAAAGCTATTTTGAAGAGATGATTCCTTTAAGATTGCTATTCTCCTGAAAAGATCCTGATGAAACAGACAAAAATTCAATTTAAAACAAAAATAGAAACAATAATAAAAAAGTAAGCTTGTTTTCAGAAGATCCTGAATATAGAAGATGTCAGGTGCGGACATGTCAGGGTGCAGGGACAGGTAAGAACGCTGGCCAGGGTTCCAGTGCCTGCTTGATATTATGTGTGGGACGTGGGTGTTGAGCCTGCTCTTTCCTCCTTCTCCAGGACTGTTAAACAACTTCATCACTCCTCTCAGGAGAAGCAAAAGGAATTACCTGGGTAAATAAGAACTAGCTTTCTTTTTTCGTTTCTTCCAGAAACTGAATCGAAAAGCTATCCTCTCTCCCCCAATTTTCAATAAAATTATTGCATCCAGTCCTCAATTACAGTTAAGGGCAAAATGGATTTTCCTTAAAAGAAATGCAAAAAATGTGCTCCAAGGACAGAGCTTGGCAAACCTACCCTGCCTGTCAAGGTCTTTCTCCTAAAAACATCACAGAAACTTAAATCAAATCCAAGAATCTCCCGGAAAATTTTCATCATTTTCTGCTGAAAGCAATGAGCCATTTAAATGTGGGAAATCTGACAAAATCATGAAGCATGTCATCCCCTGGAAGTTCTCCTTTATTGTTCTTCGAGGCAAGTTCTCTAGGACTGTCCTAACCTCCTGGAATTGCACAATGGAAATGAGCTGAACCAAACTCAGGGGCTTTTTCCATCCCTGGTCATTGGTTCCCTCCAGTGGTGGAAGCTGCAGGTGATTTCCAATCTACCTCCCTTTCACTATCTCAAGGAGCCCCTGGAATTTTTTTCTGCACAAAGATAACCATAATTCTATTTCCTTGGGTATCCACAGCAAAATTTATTGATGACTGTTTTCCTAAACATCCTTTATATCAAAGAAACACAGAAATTTCTTAACCTATATTTACCCGTCACCACTGAGACAGGCTTAGACAGATCTTATCATTTTCAAGAGTAATTAATTTTGTATGTGGGCACAAAGGATGCCTATTACATTCTTTGATCTTTTTTTTATGGGGGAGGCGGGTACCAGAAATAGAGCTCAGGACCTCACTCTTGCCAGGCAGGCACTGTGCCACTGAGCTAAACCCTTCACCCCCATTCTCCAGTCTTGACACTCAGTTCATTTCAGCCATAGACAGTGCTAGAGCTTCATTTCCGTGGACTGGTTGGCAATGTTTTCCATGGTGCTACTCAGCACCACTTGGGCCAGCTGCACTATCAACTGGCAGATAATGAAGTGTGAACAGTGGTGTGCACTTCTCACCCTAAAACTAGTGTGTGTGTGTGTCTTGAAGATTAACCAGTGTGGTGTTCAGAAGGCCATGACTGCTTTTGCTGCTCCTCAATCTATCGCTATGCGTTCTGCCATTTGCCTGATGTTTGCTCGGCACATGGTAAGCAAAGAGGTTTCAAAAGAGGTAGAAAAAGAAAATCAATATCTCTGCCCATTTAGACAGCCTCTCGCCGCTCAGTGAGATTGGCTCAGCACTGGGGTGGAAAGCAGGCAGTCAATGCATCTTAGGGACCTGAGAAGGCATTCTGTCAATTTGTCTGAGTGATCGATGGCACTGGACTAGTTACTAGCCTGGGTTCAAGTGACTGGGTTTTCATAAAGCTTCGGCTTGAGGAAGCAGCGCCACACAGCCATGTGTCTCTCTGGTGACGTCTCTCCAGCTGAGAAGCAGGACCCTACTGCTCTGCCATAAACAAGTAATTGCAAGAATCTTAACACCAAATGCAGGATACTTTAGAATTATTATATATCTGGTCCCTTCAATAGTCTTGTGCTGTGGTACTATTCTTGTGGAGGTGTTGAAACAACTTTTTGGCTTGCCTAGGCTGTCCGGAGTAGTGAAGAGGAATTGTCCTGGATCACATATAAATATATATAATACAGCTAATGTATCTATAAACAATCAAACTTCTTTTTTTATGTTTTTTTATTGCAACATTAAAAAAAGGAGATCATCAGAAGCTTAAAACTAGCGGAAAACCTTGTTTTTGTGAAATAAATACATCCACACCTGAGAAGTTTCTGCTCTAACTTTTCAAGGAAGTGATCACAATTCTTAGTGTTCGTGGTGCAGGTCAGAAATTTGGCCCTAACTTTACTGTTCATAGGTTTCCTCCTTAAAATTAGCTGCTGACCGACCAGTGTCCCTGCTGCCTAACAGTGGTGACATGCATGTGAAGCAAAGGGCATTTTTCTCTGGGAAGTTAGATTTTATGAAAGTCTATTAGAGATGTGATCAAATTTTTATTAGTTAAAATGTCTGCAACTCTCTATACTCCAAAAATTAATAAATAGGTGACTATTTATTTTTGTAGCATTAGTAATGCTTACAGTAATTATAACACGAGCAAAAAACTAGTTGATACATTTTTGTACTTCCTCTAGCACAGTTGCTAAAAACCATTTTAACTTATTATTTTACAAAACAGCACAAGCTCAAATTTGATAATTAACTAAGAAAATTTCCCGCGGCTGTTTTCACAGGCTCACACGCATGGAGGGGCTGAAATACTCTCACCAATCATGGCGGCGTTTTCCTTGCCAAATCTCGCGAGCGCAAGCACGCCGGAGCGCAAGCACAGGTTTCCCACGGACCACGCAGGCGCAGGAAGCAGAGCCAGCCCTGCCAGTGCCTTCCCCGCCTTAGAGCCTCTTGTTACACAGTCCGTGCTCAAGGCCCATGTCCTGGAGTCATGAAAAATATTGCTCAAAATCACACAACAGTATTAAAAGTTTCCACTCGTATGGGGCGATGTTACCAGCTGCGCAGGGCTGCGCGTGGCCCTGGGCTCTGGACTGGAGCACCTGCTTGGGGAAGCAGGTCACTGCGTGGGAAGTCCAGCTGTCCCCCTCCCGCCATGCTGCCGGGCTGGAGAGGCTGTGCTCGGGCGCAACCTCAGTGGGCTCCCTGAATTCGGCCATGGAAGTGGCTCCCTTGACATCCATCCCTCTGAGCCCTCAAGTGACTCCATCACCATCTGCTTTGGCACCATGGGAGCCCCCAGGCAGGACCTGCCAAGCTCGTCCCAAATTCCGGCCCACACAGTAGCAACCAGACACAGGTGCTGCTGCTTTCGTGTCCGGGCGTGGGTGTCGTTTCCTATAGCGCGATGTCAGGCAGAACAAAGATCTACCATTTTACTGGCCTCGCGAGGTTTGAATCACTCATCCAAAGTCATGAACAATTTCAAAGTTGCTGATTTTGTACCAGATTTGCCCTAGTAGGAAACCAATGCCCTTTTTGAGTGTTTAGAAAAAACGATTTCTTTAGAAATCTTAGAAATGCATGCATCCCAAATAAATACGATGTCTGTAAAAACAAAAAGAAAACCAATGCCCTCATTTCTATGCCATAATGCCTTTCTAATCAGACAGTTAACTGTAAAGGAGACCCCATAGGGTCCGGAATATGTGAATAAAAAGTGAACTGTCTCTTACATGTTTCCTTTTAGGTCCATTTGGGGTGAAGAGGCCATCCCAGGCTTCTGTGTGCGAACAAAGAGGTAATGTTGACATAGTATTGGTGTCATTGCTTCCCTTGGGGTAGAAACCTCGGGAATTTGTCTTTCAGGTGTTGCTCAGGATTCTTTCCTGTTGGCCCTCAGCAACCTCAACTATATCCTCAGTTTCTCTCACCAGCCAGCCTTTGGAGGAGTCCCTTTTGGGTGAAGAGAGATAGCACTCCGTGCCCACCCTCGGCCAGCCCCAGGCAGGTCCCTAGTCGGCTGCTCGTCTCTTGGCACCCCACTGGGAGATGAGCACCTTATGGCTGACTGCACTTTGTGAATGCTAAAGTCAGGGCATCCACCCCAAAACCCACAGCTCCCGGAGTCTCATTGTACTGTGGTTCTTTCTACTGACTTCGAAATACCAAAACTTTAAAATCTGAACTACAGTTCAGTGCTCCTGTGGTCCCTGGTGATTTCTCATCCTGATGATTCTGCTGACTTGTGAGAGATACTATGCCCAGGTAGGAAAGAGCCTGGTATCCCCAAGGCCGAACTGTGTCATGTCTAGAGGTCTTCTCTGCAAAACCAAGGAATGCCTTGCTACTGTTCTTGAGATGCCAATACTATGACAGCCCTGGCAGAACCACGCCAGGGACAAAGGATTTGAAGTAATGCTGAAAGCTTTGTTACTTTGGGCAGGATATTGAAACTCTCTGGGTCTCTTTTTCTTCAGGTGTAAAATGTGAGAGTACTATGGACCCCAAACTATATGGACTTGAAGCCTAAAAATGCAAAATGACCTATAATGAAGAAATAGAAATAATAGCAGCACCACACATTTATAGAATGACTCCAAGTCCTTAGTTCCATTAGCGCTTTGCAACAATTTAATTCTCATTACTCTTGTTATTCTCATTTTACAGATAAGGATGTGAGGGCTTGCCCAAGATCACCAAGGTCAAAAGTAGATGAGTCGAGATTTAGATCCTGCACTCTGAAGCTACTTCTTTTTTAAATTAATGGACACATGGCAATTGTATATATTTATAGGGTACAATGTGCTATTTTAGTGCAAGTATACAATATGTAATGATCAAATCAGGGTAATTAGGATTTCTATTACCAAACCCACTTCTTAATATTGGCAAATAAGCATTGATGTTGTAGGATAGAAAATAATATCACAAAAAATTGGAGAAGGAAGAGAACATTTCCAACTGTGATGATCACTAAGTTGGAGGCGCCAAGAAACTTATCCTTTCTGTCTCCCACCCCAGGACCTGGTGACCATCCTACCTCTATAAGCATCTCCCTAGGCTTTCTGTGTCCTCTGGAAGGAAAAAAACAATGCTCTAAATCATGGTAGAACATGAACCATGAGACTCTGGGAAATCAGTTGCATACATTTGGAGCATGCAGCGTGGTAGATCACTTGTCCTTTGCAAACTTTTTACTTTGAAAAAATCAGAAAAATAGTTGAATTCACAAAATTGAATTCTTGCATACCTTTACTCAGATTTTCTAAATATTCAGTTTATCACATTTACATTGTCTTTCTCCCACTTTAAGCCTCAGTTACTTTTTTCTGTGCCTTTAAGAGTAAGTTGCAAACAGCAGCCCCTTTAGGTTTAATTCCTTCTGTGAACAAACACCATCTCTCACATAACCATAGCTCAGCTGTGAAAATTATACTGCTGCCTAATCTCTGTACTTTATTCATATTTCAATCAATTGTCCGTGAATGTTATTTATGGCAAAAAAACAAAATAAAACAGAACAACAACCTTTTCATTACTAGAAAACCCAAAGCCAAAGATAAGGGAGGGTCCTCTTTGTTAGGTAGGTACTAAGAAGATTAAGAGCAATGCTACCTGTTGTATATATACTAAGATAAAGGTTCACACACTCAAGAACACACACATCACAATGGAAAGCTATGCACTTAATTTTGGCAGGTTAAACTCTCCCAGAAGTGGTTCTCAGATTTAAAAGTGCCTCAGTATCCTCTGAAAAGCTTGTGACAACACAAATTTCTGGGATCTCCCCCTAGAATTTGTGATTTGGTAGATCCAGGGTGATCTCTGAGAAAATCCCAGCAAGTTCTCAAGTGATACTGATCCGGGAGACTATAGTTGAAAACCACTGCTTTAGAGAGCTGTGTGACATAGTGTTCCTTGCCCAAGATTTAATGCGAAGGTTTCATAAATGATCTCCCACTTGCCAACTCCTGTGTCCTATTTTCAGTTCCACTTGACCCATTCACAGAAGTCAAAAGGCAGTTCTCTTTATCAGAGTCCTCCCATTTCTACCAAGACACTCCAACTCCCATTCAGGAGTACTGAGAAAAGGAAGACTTTATTTATGACTGAGATCCACTGAGTGTGAATTTTTTCGCAAAGTATTATTTGTGTTAATCAGAAACACTGAAATCAGCCTTTGGCTTAGAGCAATGCCTGGTAAGCTCACCTTATGTTGGCTGCATCACAACTGAATCTCATACACATGCATGAGCAAGAAAGGATCTCTTGTGGTTCCCTGCAAGTTGTGTTTGTTTGTTACGTAGAAATAACTGGTTGAGTCACAATTTTATAGGACTGTTGTGAAATTGTGAAAGTTAAGAGATGTAAAGAGTTCTGGGTAAAGTGGAGGTGACAGTCATAAAAGTGTAAGGGATTGTTTGAGAAACTGATAGTGCCCAGTGTGGCTGCAGATGGGATGAAACACACTTTCCTATGCATTTCCAGGAGGACTTGTAAATTGGCACAACAGTGGATATGCTGTTTGAGCCAGGTGTTCAACTTTCAGATCTATAGATGAAAGTTCTTTGGGTGCCTACTTACTATTTAAACTTCCTTCACCTATTCCCATTCCCCACTACAGAGATTATACAGTCAGACATCTGCTTATCTGCTTCCCTTGCAGCTAAGGAAGGTCATGGGCTCTCTTCTGGCCAAGAACTATAAAGAGGAACACTGGGGAAAGATCCAGCTCCCACAAATAAAGATCTCTGTCTCATTTTCTTGGCCATCCTTCTGCTTTCTGTCTTTGGAAGCTTGAGAAGGAAGATACACTCTCCAAACCTACAGCAACCATCTGCCCACTTCCAGACATCCTGTTAAGGCCTTTATCATTAAGGTCATCAGTAGTATTTTGTTCCAGGCAGCAAACAGGTACTTAACTGATGTAGCATTCTACAGTTATTCTTTCTGTCTTATAAAAAGCAAGAGCTGGAGATGCAAGGTCCAACAGTCACTGCCCCATGTGACTATTGAGCACCTGAAATGTGACCGTTCTGAACTGAGATGTACCATAAGTATAAAATACACACTGGAGTTTGAAGACTTAGGACTGGAAAAAAAATTATAAAATCTCATAATTTTGTATTGAAATGGTAATACACGGTATTTTGATATATTACATAAAAGATGCCATTAAAATGAATTTCACACATTTTCTTTACTTTTTAAATGTTACTACTTAATAGTAGATACATAGTATGGCTCACACATTTCTACTGGACTGCACTGTTATAAAAAGATAGAAAACTGGTGGCAATGGTCACTTGCATGTATGACAGTCAAAGAGAGAATCAAATGGGGGAGGTGTTTTTCCCTTTCTATATACTTCTTGAATTTTCTACACTGAGCATACATTTCTAGGTTACCTCTGAGAGTCTTAGGAATATAGGACAAGATCAAAACAAATGAAGTAATATATATGCAGACACACTTTGTCAATGATTACAGCTATAATGATGGAATTTTAAAACTTGACAACTATCTTTTTTGAAACATTATGTGTCCTCGAATATGTGTTTCGATATAACAGTCATTTCCAGTGTCTATAACCTTAAATATTAGACAAAGTGTGCAAACACTAGTAAAACGTGTGATAATGAAACAGCGGGTGTTTTAATAGCAAAATCCCACCTATGAAACAAGCTTGCTTTTGAATAATTGGGACATATTTATGAGATCAGCAGCAAAAATAAATTTGAAAAGGAATTAAAATGCATTTGGGTTATCTCGTCTATAACTAGCAGTATTTATAATTACTTTCTTTTCACTGCTGGAGCACAGTAACCTGTAAAACAGCCAAATTCATCCTTCCCCTTGCCTTCCTATGATGCACTGCTAAGTTTGTTTTTCTCCTCAAAACCCCTGAGTCATTAAATTTCAGATTTAACATTGATTTATTCCTTTGCAGGATTTGCCAAATATAAAGACAAATTACTGGGCCTAAGTGATTAA
Source organism: Dasyprocta punctata (assembly GCA_004363535.1). Lineage (NCBI taxonomy): Eukaryota > Metazoa > Chordata > Mammalia > Rodentia > Dasyproctidae > Dasyprocta > Dasyprocta punctata. The sequence continues at coordinate 57,367 of RJWM01006771.1, forward strand.
GGAGGAATAATGGTTTGTTTTTAGTCAACACTGTGTTTCGTATGTTAATTATTATTATTTTTAATTAGGAAGCCAGCACGCGGATTCCCAACCTGCTCCTGGAGCTGGAGAGGAGACCGGCAGCCGGGGTGCTGGGAGCCCAGGCGTGGAGTGAAGAGGCCAGGCTGCGAGGGGGCGGGGGTGCGACACGGCGTCTCAGTGCCACGTCGGTGGGGTGCGGGCAAAGTGGAGATGCAGCGTGGGGTTCACGTGCACACACTGGAGGCCTGCAGGGTTACTTCGTGACTGTCCACACTGCAAGCAGAAGCCCCAGTGCTCAAGCTTCGATTTCATTCTCCTACTCCCAGCTGAGCCACCAGGAGGTGTGCTGTGGGCAGCTCGGTTTCCCCGCAGGGTCCTCCAGGCCTAAGATAGGGCTTTGATGGTGGTGGGGAGACGGTCTCCAAACTCCTTTTCAGCTTTGACCTTGCCGCCTCCTCCTCCTCCTCGTCGTCCTCCTCCTCCCTTTCTTTTCCTTCTGTAGCACCCTCTCACCAAATGTTCAGCTCATCAGTGAAAAGCATAGATTGGCTGACATTTAAAACCAGTTAATTAGCTGCATTACAGATGTCCCTACTACTACTAATATTACTTATTAAATGAGGTGTGTGCGTTTTAACAAAAAAATTAAATATAGACAGCCATGCAGAATTTCATAGTTATCTATAATTCTATCATATACAATTACATGATAGGTACACACTGTGTATAATTTACATGTATTATATGTGATATAAGTGTTACATATAATTATGTATTTGCACACATTTAAACACATACACGTACACACACACACACACACACACACAGAGGAAACTTCATGGTGGAAACCATACCCATCAAACTATAGATCCCAAAAATCTCTCTGGAATGAATGTAGAAACAAAACCCAATGCAATTGTATATGCAAATCTGTTGTTAAACCTAAATTTAAAAATGCTTTATAACTGCTGCTTGGAAATTTAATTTTGGGAAATGGGCGACGAGCTTATGCTCCCTCTTGTTCTCTGTGGGTTTTCATTTTCCTGTGCCCTGTGCTGGAACTCTTTCAAGGCTCAAGGAAGAGCTCTCTGCTCGCCCTCCTCCCGTTACCAACCAGGGCGCCCCCACACTTGCGTGGGCGGGCAGCCGGCCTCAGGACTCTGCACACGGCCTATTAGCAATCTTGTCTCGACACGGGGGTAACGTGTGTCCGCAGAGCGCGATTTACAGGATTCATTGAGGCAGCAGTAAATAAATTTGGAAGCAGTGAATTATATTAGGAAAACATGACTGAGCATTTAAAGCTTTTTCTCAGTGAAATAAATGGTATGTTTGCTGACAATCTGTTTCTCATGCATTAATATGGAAAAAGTGATTTACCAAAACAACGGTCATAGAAACCAGCAAATACCTTAATTTGTGTTATTATCCTAGCCAATATAAAATTCAGGGAAGCAGAAATGGCACGGGTGGAGACACAGCGGTAGCAGCTGCTCCTCGACTCCATGGAGCGTGGTCTACTTGAGGGATGCCACGTTGCCATGGCAGCGAGCTACGCCTGGGAGCTGCCTGCAGCCTCAAACAGCCTCTCTGCCCCAGGGAGGGGGCGCAGAGCACCCCGTGTGCCCTGGGCCGGTGGCAGGATGGGGGTGGTGGCGTGTGATGGGCATCGTGTTAAGTCTTTGGACGATGCAGGATGTATCCAAGTTGGGTCCTGCCTTCAAGGAGCTTACAGTTAGGCGGAGCAACCTGGCACAAGACCCACTTATCTCATACAAAAGCGTCTGCCGGGGTGCAGGGAGAGTGCAGTAGCAGAGGGCTGTAGCAGTCAAGGATGCTTTCTTGGAAGGAAACAAGAAGTATGCTGTATTTTGAAAAGTAAATGAACGTGGGCTTCCCCGTCCCCATGGTAGCTGTGGGTTAGCCTGCTTACACAGGGTGAGTGCACAGCCGTATGAGTTGGGGCTGGGTCTAGCAAGAATATCTCTGACTTTCTGTAGAGAGGAGGAAGCAGAAGAGGGGGGCTGGAGGAGGCGCCGACCCCAGCCAGGTCCCGGCAGATGAAGCAGGAAGGACCCAGGGGAGGGCACTGGGGCTGGAGCTCCCAGCCCAGGGCGGTGGGCAGCGCTCTTCCCAGTGTCCGCGGACCCTGAGGGAGCCCGCCCACGGCCTCCAGGCCTGCCCCAGGTGCCCAGCTACCAGGCATTGATCTGTGACCCTAGAGTCTCAGGCAAGGCTCCTTCCTCCCCCGACCAGTAGATCTGACATTCGGAAGACTGTAATAAGGTTAAGAACTGACTCAATCTGGATATGAAATGATTTTTTTTCTTTGCTATCACAAACCATATCCCATCGCTGACCGCTTTTATGTTTAAATAAACTTATTTTGGGATAGCTTTAGACTTACAGAAAATTTGGAAGAACAGAAAGTTCCTGTATCTTCTTTCCCCAGCTGCCCTGTTATTAACATTATTATTCACAGCTAACACTAGTATGGAACATTTCCCACAACTGATGATGCTGTCATAATTTCTTCTCTTTCTCCTTCTTAACTAGAGCCCATACTTTATTCAGATTTCTTAGTTTTAATCTAATGTCCTTTTTCTGTCCCACGATCCCATTCAAGATACCACATAACTTTTCTTTTGCTTATTCTGTTTTTTTGAGACAAGGTCTCCCTATGTAGTTCAGGCTCACCTTGCACTCACTGTGTAACCCCAGGTTGACCTTGAACTTGAAGTAATCTTCTTGCCTCAGCCTCCTGAGTGCTAAGATTACACTTAGGTTCTTCTTGGTTGTGACAGTTTTCTGAGTTTTCTGGCATTTGTGACCTGTGCAGATTTGATAAATTCTGGGTCTTGTTTTGTGAAGGGATTTAAACCTATGTGCTGGCTAAGGATGTGACTGCCGTTCTAAATGCTTTTTATCATTCCCTTGACCTGTGATCTTTTTTTTTCTTTCTGGTACTGGGAATCAAACTCAACCTCACGCTTGCCAGGCAGGTGCTGTGCTGCTATGTCCCTGGCTTGACTTCTAATCTTGTGGTAGGCTGCATTGCTGGCCCTGATTTTTCCCCCTCACTGTGGCCTCGTGGTGGGCAGACATGTTTCTTTGCCTCTGGACAGTGGGGCATGGTCACACAGTGGTGCTGGCCAGCCTCATGTGGGCAGAAGTGACAGCAGGCTGGACTGAGCCTGGGCCTTAAAAGGACTCCTATGATTCCACTTGACCTTCTGTGTTTCTTGCACTGGTGAGCAGGGACACTCCCAGGCTGGCCTGCTCTGCCTGGACCAGCTCACCCTGCCAACCCCAGAAGGACGGACAGTAGTCCACGATCATCGTTTTCTGTCTCTGGGCCATGGACCCATGTGCCATGTGGCAATAGTTAACTGATTAATACTTAGCACTGATTGTATCTGAAACTGAACTTTTTTAGTCTTTCAAAAAACTGTTTCTTTGGGAACAGGTCACTGTGGGGATTGTGTGACTTTCTGACGTTTTTGTACCTGTCACGAGAGGACATCTTTCTCATTGAAAATATGAGCTGCTTCAACTCCGAGCCTGAAGACCAATGTCTTCAGCTACTGACAAACTGCAAAGTGATTCAGGAAGCTGAAATTGAGCTGTCATTCACATCCTGTCTCTTCCACAGCTGTGAACTTGGTGCCTTCTTTTGGGGCTGGGCAAGGCGTGTGGTCCCCAGCCTCAGGGAGCCGAGAAGTGCGATCTTGGGGGAGTGCCTTCCTCAGAGGAAAGCTGCTGGGCATACCCTGATGGGGCGTCCACCTGGCTGTGGGTCAGGAAATCTTCCTCCGGGAAGGCTGGCCTGGATTCTGAAACCAGGGGCGTTGGTGGGTGGAGAAGGGGAAGCAACTGCACAGACAGTACAGAGCCTGGGGAGCTGGGCCTCAGGGGCAGGCCTTGGGGAAGGGGGGGTGGTAACTGCCGCCTGCCCAGTGGTGCAGTCCCCTGTTGCTCGGGAGGACCCCACTTCCTTCTGTGGATGTGGAGGTAGGGCAGGAGACTCCTATCCTCGTGTGCCAGACGTGGGCCAGACCTGTAGCTCCAGCTCGGGGGCTGCACCTCCTGCAGCAGGACTAGAAAGGCGTGGCTGGGGGGAGCCTTCCCCGGGAGGCTGCTGGTGGCTGAGCATTCAGGGTGGGGGTAAGAACTGGGCCCTGAGACTCAGTGGTAGGAAGAGTGACAAGGACCACATCATGCTGGGGTCTGAGGGGCGTCCTCAGCAGATGGCTCTTGGGGCAGGCTGTTGGCTGCTCAGCTCTGACTCTGCCTGGCTCCTGGCCTTCTGAGCTGATTCTGTGGAATGGGCCTTTCTGATAAATTCCTTTTCTTTTTTAGTTACTCAGACTTGATTTGTAGCATGAAAGCTAAGAACCTCGACAAGGATAGATGGGCAGGAGGAAGAGAAGGCGGTTGACCTTTCATATGCGAGACCCAGAGAGGTCCACAGAGGTATGGAGACAGGAGGGGCCGAGGGGCCCTGGTAGTATTACTTGGTGTCTTCATTTGTTACTCCAGAAGACTTGGAGATGAGGAGGGTTTAACTGAGAGAGGGTCCCAGGAAGTGCCCGTGGGGAGGACAGGCAGCCCACACAGGGTGTGTGGTCAAACCAGTTACTAAGTGGTCACCTGGGGGGAGGAGGAGTCATGGGCTGAGGCTGCTCAGGAGGGAGCAGTCACCTCTCAGAACCCCAGTCTGCCCTGAGCAGGCCATGTGGGGAGTCACAAGTATTGGCAGTGAGTGGGAAATCACGGAGTCGCTGTGCTCAAGAATGGTCAGGCCTAACCACCATCTGGCTTGTGCACCTGACAAGTTGCAGGATGCTATCTAGGCTGCAGCTGGAGGAGAAACAGCCATGGTGCTCTGCTCCTTGGAAAATTGACCAATTGATAAAAAGTGCAACAAAGTGCTGGTTACTTTCCATTGAGTCCTGATGTATAATCTCTTTCTGCTTCAGAGGAGAGTTCAAAACATGGAGGAGTTGGCTCTGCAGCCCAGTGGGCTTGTGCGAGAATCTTCTCCACCTCCCTGCTGTGTCACCCTGAGCATGTGGCACAGCCTCCTGCTGCCCACGGAGTGGCTTGTAGCGAAGGTGGCTGGAAACAAGATGTGTTCTTGGCTGGGGCTGTCAGAACAAAGCACCACACGTCAGGAGGCATTTGTTTGCCTACGGTTCTGGAGACTGAGTGTCCAAAATCAACTTGTGGGCAGGTTGGTTGCTTCTGAGGCCTTCCTGTTCACTTGCAGATGGCTGTCTTCTCCTTGCGTCTTCACATGGTCTTCCTTCTGCGTGGGCCAGGATCATCTCTTCTTGAAGGCATCCCAGGTGCTATGGGCTGAATGTTCTCTAAAATTCATGCTTACAAACGGTTCACCATGTGGTGGTAACAAGAGGTGGGAAGTTATTGGGAAATGATTAAGGCAGAAGGCTGTACCCTCATGCTGAGTTACTGCTCTCCACTGCCCTTCTATGGAGAGAGTTCATCTTCCCTGTCCTCCATCCTCTCTGACATGGGAGACACAGTATTCTCTTCTTTGTTGGTGATATAACCAAGTGTCATTTTTGAGAAATACACCAGACCCTCACCAGGTTGCACCTGCCAGTGTCCTGATCTTGGGACTTCTCAGGCTTTTCAGTTCTTTATAAATTTCTCAGTCTGGGCACTTGGTTATAGTAGCACAAATGGACTAAACCACTAGTCATATTGGATGAGGCCCACATGTATGAGCTCTTTAACCTTAGTCACTCCTTTAAAGGTCTATCATCAAATACAGTCCCATTCTAGGTAAGGGGGTTAGGACTTCACTACATGAATTTCCGAGGGACACAATTCATACCATAACAGCAACAAAACTGCTTACCTATCAACCTGCCTACCTATTAACCAAGACTCCCATCAAGACCCTTACCTCAGTATGCCCACCAACCCAATGTAGATAATGATGTCATGAACTTTACCTGGACCCATCAAGTTCCCCACCTTGCAAGAACCCTTTGCAAAGCACCCAGCTCAACCCTTAAACCTTTCTGTCAAGGCACTGTTTATTTTTCCTCGCCACCTAAGCCTGATATGTGTAATTTTGCTTACACAACAACTTCCTCTGACAGATTTTGGGGAGTAGAGAGGATCACATAAAATGGTGAATACAGACTCCATCATGCTGGCCTGTAATCCCAACAGTTTGGGATGCTAAGGAGGACTATCCTAAGTTTGAGATTAGCCTGGAAATTTAGCAATCTAGCCAGATCTTGTTTGTTTTTTTCCCTATGCCTGTCTCATCACAAGTAAAAATTTTCAAAGCTTCAACAATAATTTTTGTTTTCTTCCTTTGTCATGGCTGAATTTGACAGAATAATCTTACTTCAAAAACTTTCTGTCTCTGTGTTTTGTCTGGATAAATTGCTGCCTAATACCAGTCAGCAGTTTTTAAATTATTTTCAACTATTTCTCATAGTTCTCAGAAAGAATCAGTTGGAGGTTAGGCAAAGGTTTTTCTCGTGTGTAATACAGTTCTGTTGAGCATGGCAGAGGTGGAATTTTGCAGACTCTAGCAGCTGAGTGTAAATTATGGAATCAACTACTGTTATGTAAATTACAGGAAAATAGAGGATAATTTCTCTCTCCCTGAAAGATCAGAGAACAGTGCTCTTTATATTGAAAGTAGTACTTATCACTGCCTGATTTTGTTAGGGTCACTTTGTATGTCTGTTTTTCTCAGAAGCAGAAAGTTCCTAGAAGGAAAGGCAGTTTTATTAGCATTATGCTTCATATGTAAGATCTACATGTTAGGTAAACAATGATAACCCTGTAAAGAACTCAGGCAGTTTGAATTTGGGGATTCTGGGCGGGACCTCCTGGTGTAACTCCAAAGGAGAGTATGAGTCCAGTTTATTGAACTGGGTCTTTAATGGATAGGCTAGGGGGGTTAGCTTAGGTGGGGTGTGTGAGATTGGGGGAACAAGAATGGCTGAGTATGTGGCCATAGCAACGGGTGCTGTGACCCAGCTGGTGGGGAGAGTGGGGTGGATGTGTCATGTTCTTGCAGAGCAGGCATCATTCCCAGGTTCAGGCAGGGGGCTGCAGGATGTAGGAATGGGCTGTGATTGTTCTCAGAACTCAGAAACAATTTAGGGGACTGGCGGGGAGCCCGCAGGGTCAGATCTATCACTACACATAGTCAGTCTTCAGTGCAAATTGATGGCGCAGGCTGACAATGATCTTCAGCAATGAGTAATGCTGGGGTGAGGACACCATCATGACTGTGTGTCTCACAGGCCAGCCGCTTGCTGCCCTTCTCACCCTAACCTCACTGCGCATCTGTGCAGTCAGAGATGCTGTTTCTTTCACAGGTGAGGACATCGAGGCTTGGAGAAGAAAACTTCTCCAAGATCACAGTTTTGGGAAGTGACAGGAAAGAATGAAACCCAGACCTAAGGCAGCTGCCCAAGGGATCCTGAAGAGATGGACTCCAGGACTCCCTGGATACCAAAAGACTTGAACACTCAAGTCTCCGATATAAAATGGTACAGTATTTGTATAGAACCTATATGCATCCTGCACGTACTTAACTCATCTCTCTGTTACTTGGAATACTTAATACACTGTTGATGTGATGTGAATAGTTGTTCACTGCATTGTCAGGGAATACAGTAGGAAAAAAGAGCTTGTCCATGTTCCACGCATACGCAATTTGTTTCTGAATATTTCCAGTCTGTGATGGGCCAAATCTGCTGGTGGGGACACAGAAGGCCAACTGTGTTGATTCCTCATGGAGAGCAAAGCAAAAAAAAAATCTCTGCTTTCCTCTTGAGTTACTTGGGTAGACAACACTGGAAGGCAGCCGTGTACATAAGGCAGCTAAGGCATTACTGATTTGTAAAACAACACCAACAACATCAACCAAACCACCAAAGAGTGGAGGAAGAAGGAGCAATAAGTGTAAGAGTTGTTTGACACCGTAACATTTTGCTTCTTCTAATAACATTTTGGGCTTGGTGGCTTGCTTTGGCTTTTGTTATACCCTTTTAACATTGATGCTATTCCTGATTTTCTGGTTCTCTGAGGGTGGGAAACCTGAAAGTGGGGAGTAATAGTTTAGGTGGAGCCCAGTAGGGTGCTGGTCTGTGAACACTCACTCCTCTCCACTGGGTGGGGCGACTCTACAGCCTATTCTGCCTGCAGGGATCATTTGCTTGAAACCATACATTTTACTGTGTTCATCCCTTTTTTCCCCCCTCACTTGCCTACCTTTGGGTAAAGTGATCTGGCCAGGGTTAGGGGCTGATTCAGGTCTCCTCTACCTCAGGGGTTGATAACTGTGGTTATGAAAAGAAGACAGATGCCAGGAGGGAGAAGTCTGCTGGGGTCCCTGGTTGAGTAGAACCCCAGGTTTCAGAACATGTGCTCTGAATCCAATTGTATTTCTGAGTACAAAGCATCTCCTGGGGTACAGCTTTTGCCACAGGGAAGCTCTCCTTGTACTTTCCAGGGCATCACAGTCAGATGTGGGCTCATTGCTGGGAGGAGTGGTGATACGGAGGAGAAGGGCCTTCTGAGGCTGATAATGATGAGAGATGAGAAGTGGGATCCACAAGACCAACTTCCAGACCCAGTCACTCAAAGCACAGCTCTTCAGCAAATGTGCATTGCTAGTTTTCTGAGAGCTTGTTACAAATGCAGTCTCAGGCCACCATTCCCTTCCACCATGCATTTCTGTCTTGGAGCAAGCTGACTTTGGACTGAACTCATTGTGAGCCAAATAAACCTCTTTTTCTTTAAGTTGTGGATGTTGGGTATTTGCCACAGCAACAGGAAGTGACAAAGACACCATATGACTTGCTTTGGCCAATGGGACATAGCAAATATGCGATTATCAGTCTTGAAAAGTGATCGTGCATTGGAGTGTGTTCCCTCTTGATGCATTCTGGAGCACTGCTACTCCCAACATGTGACTAAACCTGGGATCACCTGTTAGAGACATGAGGTCCACTCCTTTAACCTCCCAGGCAATAGCCAACATGGGAGCCAGAAATCTGAAGGAGGCTATTTGTGATCAGTCAACTCCCAGCCACACCACCAGCTGACTGAACCTATTTGGATGACGCAAGGCAAGGCAGGCAGAAGATCCGCCCAGCTGGATCCATCCTAACTTGCAGAACCAGACAATTATGAGGGAAGAAATACTTATTGTTGAACTCTGTGTCACCTTGGTGGATTGTGCCATAGCTAACCCTGACTTCCTGAGACTTTTCATCTTTAGTTCTGCACTCCAGCCTCCCGTAGGAGCAGACCTTGGGAACTATTTACAGTGGGGAATGATATGAACCCAGGCATAAAAATGGTCATATTTGTCATCTGAAATGAATTTCTCCTCTTGCAGTTGACTTCTTAATGGATCACTAATGATTAATTCTTGCTTGCCTACCTTTTATTTGATGAAAACAACCGTATGTTTTTCCCATAAATCTGCTCCTTCCTTGAACGTTAGGTCAGAAACGAACACTACACATCGTGAAATGAGGCTGTTCTTTCTTTCTCCCCCTCTTTCTGCTTGCAGCTGAATGCAGCGATGCTGCCCTGGCTGTTTTGATTGTGCATGTACTCTTCCCTGGGGCTTCTCATCTACAGTAGCAGATTATTCCCCCATTTCCCCAAATAAATGACAATAGAAGTAAACTGTGGCCCTGTAGTTTATTCAAAGCTGCTGAAAGCATAGGCAGAACTTTGACATTTGTGGGTGTCCCTGGCAGGTGGCAGAGGTTGGGTGGAATGCCCCGTGGAGATGAAAAACTACCAGCCACAAATGGTTGGGGCCACATTGTTGAGAAAATGACAAACATACTCATTGTTTCCTGACTTAGGTCAAAACAAAACAAACCAAAACAGCTCCCAGGCTGCAGGCACAGCCCCTTGCCATTCCCCAGCTCATATATGATTCAGAACACATTCTGCCTTTGGAGCAGGGCTTGGTAATGTTGTTTTCCATCTTATGTGGGACTTGGGCAAATGAAAGTGTCATGGTGAACGAGCTGACCTCAGTACAGTTTGGGTCCCAAATACCCATTCGTCAGGAGACAGTGGCATCCCTTAACTCGTGGATGGCAGGCACGTGGCTCTGGGAATCTGAATGACACAGAGGGCTGGAGTTCAAGGGCTGTGGACTCCTTGGCACATTATGGATGGAAATGGAACTGAACGTGGTGTTCTGGCCTCATTTTCTTTGGCATTTGGAACTGTGTTCCACCCGGGAGCCAATTATAAGCAAGTAAATCAGCATGAACCTGGATGACAGATTTTAAAACACACTCAATTGTCCGACGCCATTGCACTGGAGCCCAGGGTGGACACTGGAGGTGCTGGCACAGCAAGACAAATTTGAATGACACATAAGGTTAAAAAAAATAGAATCAGCAAACATTTTTTTCTTTTTTTCTTTTGTCTTCTGATTTATACCTTCATCTCTGTTACCGGCTAGCCTCTATTTGGTTGTGATTCTTTTTAGACATTCCCTAATTGTCCTTCTTACCTCCAGATCTTTTAAAAGAATCACTGTCCTTGTTATTTTTCATCTTTCATATGTTGTTTCTATGTTCTTGGTGGGGAACCTCTTTCCAAGTCTGTTTTACTTGTGGGCAACATTTTGTTGTCATTTCTATTTTGAGTTACTTCTTATTTCTCCTCTTTTAAAGCATGCCTGACAATTGGATGCTCAAATAAAAAAGGACAACTGGAATGAAAACTTCTCAGGGAATGTTGGAGGGATGAGGCCAGTTATATTGTGGTGGAGAGGAACAGATAGAAGCTGCCTGCGGAAGAAAGAAACACTTCCAATAAATGAAGACTTAGCTGCCTGTTTACAGATCCAAGTTTGCCAAAGGGACATCCGTGAACACGGCTGGAACCAGCCAGGCTACACGGTGTAAATTCTGAGAAATGATCCCCATTTCAGTAAGACAAGGAAAGGAGAGAAGCATCCACAGGAAACGGAAGGCTTTCAGAAGAATTCAAATGAGGGTCGGACCTCCGTCTGCAGAGTTCACGAGGGCGTTCCAGGAAAGAAAGTTTCACGGGGACGAGAATTATTTATGTACACATGTGCTCATCTCCCTCCCTCAGGCCCACTGCTGTGTTCCCGGGACCAGCTGAGTCAGGCCCCCAATACTTTATTATAGAGACTTGGAAGCTGAGAGGAAATCAGTGTGTGTGGAGAGGCTAAGCCGATTTACCACACGAGCACATTGCTGCAGGAGAGGTTTGATGAGCGAGGCAAGGAGCCTTCGGGGCACAGCGTGCTGGGAAAGGAGCTGTTGGGGTGGGAAGAGGTGCCACAGCCTCAGAGAGCTGGGTAAGGAAGGAGAGAAAAGCACGGCGTGAGCAACACCCCCGTTAGCAATCTCAGAGAGGGTAGGAAATACTGAAATCCAGTTTTAATGACTTTGGCTGCTGGGTTGGGTTTCTCTGCAAGCCAGACAGCGTGGGGCCTGAGAATTACTGAGGCAGGAGAGTCTCCCTGCACCTCCCACTCCTATGGTCTAGCTGCCACATCAGGGTATCAGGAACTAAGATCACAACGTCACACACCTCAGTTTGGGCGACGTTCTGGCTTTGGAGAGAGGGAGGAGTCCTGTGAGTTTATTGCTTAAGCACAACTCGATGCTGTCTTATGATGTGAACTCACTGCTGGGACGCCGGCTTTCTGTGCCCGAGAGGCTGTCCTGAACCCTGCATGCGCACCCGGGCCATGGAGCATCCCATACCCCGTGCACATGCAGTTTTACGTCCAGTAATGAGTTGGATTGATGACTGCACTGTGCTGTTTTTTGCTTGCATCCACCTCACATTGGGTTGGGTCCCATAGGGACGGGTGGGCAGTGACCCAGTGTGAGGGCAGGGACAGGAGTGGGAGGATGATAATTACAGAGCAGGCCCAGCTTGTCCACACAGGGTGCCGAGGAGCCAGCCTCGGGGTCAGGACTCCAGGGATCCCCTTCTGACCTGTGGGGAACCAGCCAGAAAGAGGTGAGGTTCAGGAATGGAGACAGCAGCCTGACCGGAGAGGCATCTTTAACCTGGCAACCACACCTGCTCGGGCTGTAATGATCGGTTGTCAGCAGTAATGAATAAGTCGTTAATAAAGATGCGGGGAATCCCGGTGGTTAATCTTTAGCACCGGGACCAGGCCCGAGCTGTGTCCAGGGAGCCCTTAGACCCTGCTCCTGCATGGCTGCCCTGCAGGGGTGAGATGCCCAGGTCCTGCTGGCGGGGTGGGGGCAATGGCAGATATCAGGACAGGAGCCCGTGCAGGGGGGAGGACGGCGGAGCCTCCCTCATCCCTCCTCATCCGGGATTCCCGGGGGATCAAGGATCGACCAAGTTCATGCTTCCCTCCCACAGATACCTGCCTTTTGTGGTGCATTTTGAGAGTGAGGCAGTTCACAAATTTGCAGGGTTTAGAGGGACCCTAGAGTCCACTGTCCTCGGGCCCTGGGATCCGGTTGGAGAGATGAGCAGGGAGGGCTGCACAGATTTTCTGGGTTTCATTGCTTTTTTCACTGGCTTATTTCAGAAAGAACTTTAAAAGCTTTTTCAGTTTACTCCTCTGGTTGTAAGGAAGTCCTTTCTCTGGAACTCTCTTTCTGCAATTTAACAATCAACACATCTCCAAAGAGCCAACACAAAAGGAACATTAGGCACCACCATGGTGAAGGACTCACACTTAAGATTTGTAAATATTTAAGAAGCACCTGGTAACACTAAGTGGTGAAGACAGCACACGAAAATCTAATTTTTGAGGCCAGTGATTTGCAGACACTGGAAAATTGGACAGGATCTAAAAAAAAAAAAAAAAAAAATCAATGGAATAAATCAATAGCCCCTACCAGAGGTATAATTTCAAAAATCATTCAAAAGTAACAACTGGTATCTTTGGCTTCATCTGGTTTACTGTGCAATAAAAGCAGAACAGACAAACCCACCTTCCCTGCAAGAAGACAGACGCGAACCTGTCCCTCCCTTTGGGCCACCTAGGGAACACAAGACTGTCCCACCTCACCTTGGTCACAGTAGAGTACCTTAAATTTTCCATAGCATAACTCAGGCAATACCTTTTCAGGGCACGACTTCTAAATACAAGGAGTTTCCACCTGGAAATATTTCACTTTCTGTAGATCTGGAAAAATCCACCTGGCTTAATTCATTCTCATTCCTGGGCTGGGGATTTAGCTCAGCAGCTCAAGCACTTGCTTGGTAAGCATGAGGTTGTGAGTTTGATCCCAGGTACCAAAACAAAACAAAAAAACAAAAAACAGAACACTTAATCGTCTCATTCTCGTTCCTTTTTTGGATTTGAATGTCAGTTTCCTGGGATTCTTTTGAAGCCTGGCTCTGGTTTTCCTACTGCAAAGCTGTTGCCTGATGAAACTTAAAATAATAAGCCACAGAAAAAGGAGGTCAAAGCAGATTGGAAACCCTGTAGACTGTTAACGGAGATGTCCATTTGTCTAATGAGGTGCTATTTCAAGATTAAGTCAAATAGCTAAAATTGCTGCTTTTGATCACCTGCACATTTGTCTCGAAACACACGTTAATACTCTCAGTAATTCAGTCTCTTTGGGGGTGAGGCTCAGGTCTATTTCCCACTGGAAAGAGACACTTAGTCCTCGCTAGAAACAAAAGCATGTCATTAGTCACTGCTGTCCTGGCTGAGAAACGGAGTTTTCAGAGTTTACCTTGTGTATGTGAGCTTTTCATCTGTAGTCAGGTACACATGACCTGTGGCTTATTTATCTATTAGGAGATGTTCTGTAAATGGGTTTGGGCCTGGATCTTTCAATGGGTTGACCAAACAAACATCCACCCTTTTATCTTCCAGTCCGTGGGCATTGACATTAATGTGGGCCTGCCATTAGCCATAGTTGATTTGCAGAGAGAAACCTTACAAATTATGGCCTATTGTTGGGTGAATCAGCCGGCAGTGACCCAGAAAGCAACTCAGGAGGCCTCTCCCCTCTCCAGATGGAAATGGGTCGGGGAGAGAGGTTGGGAAGGAGGAGGCGCTGGACTCTGGCCCTATTTGCCAGCCTCTCTGCTTTTCCCAGCAAAGGAAGCCACAATGAGGCCTCAAGGCCAGCTGCTCCTGCCTACGTATCGTGTGGCCCTCTTGAGGGCCCAAATGGAAACTGTTTTGGGGTTCTTCTGGTCTGGAGGTCAGGAGTGCATGGGTGGGAGGAAAGGCCAATCCCATTACACACAAAGAGTAGCTCTTGTGTTCCCTGGGGGCTCTGGGGATACATGTGGCTCTCAGGCCCCTGGGATATAGCGGTCCTAAGTGGTCCCCATGAGTGCAAAGCACACACTTGATTTGGAAGATGAAAGATGAAAATAAAAACATAAGTATCTCAGCTATTTTTAGAATATGGATTACATGTTGAAATGATAACATTTTGGGTATGTTGGGTTAAGTGAAATATATTATTAAAATTACATTTTAACATTTTGGGTATGTTAAGTGAACTATATTATTAAGATTACATTTTAATTGTGTCTTTTTAAAATGTGTCTCCTAGAAGAGATAAGATCACCCATGTGGCTTCCTTTGTATTTTCTGAAGTTTTGTTTCATTAGTGCACCTTAGCCAGACATAACGATTACCCTCATCATGAGGAGCTGGTGCGTGCACATGGTGCACCTTCATTCTTTTATGTCCCTGTGTCCTCTCTTTCTCCTCTCTCTTTATGTCTCTGTCCCCTTCTTTCCTTTGTATTTTTGGCAGACAGCATTCATCCTGATGGTGATTTCAGAGAGGAAGATGCTCTACGATGGTGACCCAAATTCTCCTTTTAGAAAATAAAGTTAGTATATGTGGGAAGAGGAAAAGACTTGGATTTGGGACATACAGATCTCACAGTTTTAGATTTCCCTGTTCTGTTCCTTCACTTGGTTACAGGGTCTTTGGGGCCGACATGGTGGCCACAGCTAAAATGTTCTTGGGCACTGTCTGGTGGTCCACTGCTCCCCTGCCACTGCAATGTCCCCTTGTGGTCTTGGAGAGCACCTCTGCTGAGAGGGGAGGAGACGCTCTGGGTGGGCCCAGTCGGATGAGCCTTGGTTGTCCTGGAGGTGCCTGGCTTTCTGTTTGTCCTTGAGTTCACTGTTTGCACTCTGCCTCTCACTTTCTCATTTATTAAAAATGCTAATATTTGGCCTGCTGACTTCCAGGCTTGATATATGGATCAAATGAGTTAATGGGTTTAGGAGTAGATTTGGAAAGTATTAACTGGTTCCTAATGAATGGCTCACTAATGGCCCTCAAGAATAGACTGCTGGTGGAAGGGAGGAGAGAGTGGGTTCTGCAGAGGTAATGAGGGGTCCATGGTCCCATCCCCTAGCTCCCGGACTCATTGTCACGGTGACTGCTCCCACAGTGATTGCAGAATTTGGGCCTCAAAGAAAGACAGGGCCAGAGTGCGGAGGTGACTTCTGAGTTTTGAAGTTCATAAAATCGAGTCTGTAAACCTAAAAAAGGAGAGGCTGCCTTTCAGTATCATCCGTTTTGGAAAGAACCTTTGATGCAATGCTGTGTTTGCAGCTAAAATAGAGAATTCTTCATGAGAAATGGTGCAGAGCAAAGCGGTCAGGATTTCAAAATGGAGTGGGACATCACCGATTGATCTGGGTCCTTCTTTCAGGACACACACTGCATGGGGACAGGGAGTCTTGCTGTCCCCTAGATCTTCTAATGAGCTCGTTCCAGCAGCATTTAGGGCATATGACAGGTACAGAAGGAGGAGAGAGAAAGAAGTGTTCTCCGGAGACATCCCTAAACCCATTCCATCAGGTTTGGAGCTGTCATTTGGTGTTCTGTAAAACTCTTGATCTGTTTCTCTCGGGTCTGGATTCCTGGCAGGGTCATCTGCTGGGGTCGTGCTTCTGAAAATAGACTGGGGCAGGGTCAGAAGATATAGGTTCTTGTCCTGGCCCTGGTCTATTCATTATGAACCACACAAGCAAGGCACATCTGTCACCGTCAACTTGTGCTTTAATGGCAGAAGGTGCACCCTAAAAGCCAAGAGCTTCACATTCTCCCAGAGTGAAATGGTAAGTCACCACTTTTAGATTCAGTCATCTACTTGCTGGGTCACCTTGAAGACTGGCAACTTACAATTCCATGTAGATGGTGACAACCCTGAAAGCCACCTCTGCTCCCAAAGAGATAACAATGAAGTTCACAATGTTTAAACTCTCAGAAACATGTACATAGGACATTCATGTCACATCTATCAGGAATTATTAGGAAATAAAGTACTCTACTCCAGTGAAATTTTTCCAGGAAATGAAACATCTATTTAGTACTAACTAGATTTAAATAACAGAGATTTTCAATGGAAATTTTTCAGTGTCTACTAGACTACTAAGTAGAAATTAACCATTTTTCTTAAAGGTAGGGATTTTTTGTTACAGTGCTCACTAGTTAGTACACAGTGCTGAGACTGGAGGGTCCCAAAGGAGATTTGTCCTGTACTTAATGGGCTGCAACCTACTTTGACTGTTAAATCTTTAGGATGGCTTTTTTATTTTTATTTTCTCTATTCCTAAGGATGAATTTATTTATTTATTCATTCATTCATTCTTTGTTTATTTATGTGTGTGTGTGTGTGTGTGTTTGTGTGTGGTACAAGGAATTGAGCCCAGGGCCTTTGAGCTGGGCTATGTTCCCAACCCTTTTTACATTTATTTATTTATTTTTAAACTTGGAGACCTGGTCTGGATAAGTTACTCAGGGAGCCAAACTTGTAACCCTCTTCCCTCGGTTTCTCGAAGTGTTGGGATTACCAGCCTATGCTGCCATGCCCAGCTCAGTCAATACTTTTTGATGGCACACTTGGTCGAGGCTGTTATGTGAGTTTGTGATAGAATCTGAAAGAAGTGATGGTGTGGCAGTTCTGGGGCCACACATCTTCTGGCAGCCACAGCTCTCCCTGGATGCTAGACTGCCATAAGCTGGGCTGGTCTACTGGAAGATGAAGGACCACAGGACCAGAGTTAAGTCCATTAGGATATCTCAACCAAGGCTTCAGATGTGTTAAGCTTGGGGTCCTGGCTTAGATCAGCAGAGTTGTCAGCCTGACTCCCCAGCTGCCCACAAGTATACGAGGAGGCCACCTAGCCGAGCTCAAAAATTATAGGTGACTGAAGAAATCGTTGTTGTTTTAGGTCCTTACATTTTGGGATAGTTTCTTATGCAGCAAGAGCTACCCAATATATCTAAGGAACTCTCTACACTCCAGCCACCGTAGCTTTCTTTCTACCCCTCAAGCATTGAATTTGTTCTGTTCTCAGAATCTTTGCACTTTGGCCTGGATAACTTTCCCTGCAGGTCATTGCATGTTTAGCTCTCTGTTTCTGTCTCTTTATGTCTCTTTCTCTGTCTCTGTCTCCCCTGGATCTATGCAGTTCTCAGCTTAAAAATAAGTTCTCTGGTATGACCTTCCTTGACCATCTTGCTTATTTGCCATACCTAGTTACCTTGCATCTCACTACCCAGCTTTAATACTATCTGTAATACTTGCCATTTCTTAATATATTCTTTTTCACTTACTGCTTTTTTTGGTTTTTATTTATCTTATCCAATTAGAATGCAAACTTTATGATATCAGGGAGTCTACTGCATGCAGTGCTGCTGAGGCATGAAAGGGAACTCAGTAAAATCTTGGAAAATGCATAGGAGGCTTTCCTTAGCTTGCTATGACTTGGCAGAAGTCACGTGTGAATAGGGATACTTGTCACTCCCTTGTATTTGCAGAGTTCTTAGAGCTCCTCTTCCAGCCCTAGCCATCTCCTGCCACTGCTGCCACCACCTTTGGCCACAGCCTTCCGTATGCCCTTTCCCCTAATGGCTCATTACCTCCGACTGTGCTGCTCACTTCAGAATGGTCTTTGACCTGCTCCCCTCCTGCCCCAGGCTCCCAGCTCTAACTTCAACTCCTTCCTTATTCATCACTGGTTACCGAGGACGATGAATTATTCTACGTCCCTGTTTTTAAAGCTCATAAAAATATTTCTAGGATAGTTTTGTCCATCAGCCTGAAAACTCACTGAGATTACAGACAATTCCTTATTCCATTTTTTGATTCTCAGTGCTTTGAAAGAGGATCCCCCAGTTAAATAAAGTCAGTGAAATAATTCTGCATAAAATAGGAAATTAGGAAAGATGGCATAATCTTGCAACTTCACATGTTCGGTACTCTTGGTTTTAAATTGACCTACCTAAGTAAGGCATTAAAAAAATTAACCATCTTTTAGCAGCCTCAGTGAAAGGAAGGAATGAGTCAATCACTTCTAAACTCTTTTCCCTCCCAAATTAGCTACCTAAGTGAGAGATACATGACATTTGGATTTTAAAGCTTTCCAAGTACTGATACATTTGCGAGTGAGACTTTTCTTTAATACTTGTGGATAAAGCATTATAATTAGGTCTGACATCAATTTCTTCAGGAAAGATATAACAGCAAAATAGTGTTATACATCTCATTATGTTTTATTTTGAGCTTTTCACATAGAACATTAAAAAAATTTGGAATAACTGGAAGTATTTCTGTTAATGAACCTGTCTTAGTAACTTTCTCATTGCTGTGACACAATACTGGACACCCACAAGTTAAAGGAGGAAAGGTTTATTTTGGCTTACAGTTTCAGAAGTGCAGTCCATGGTTGGAAGCCTCACATGTGGAAACAGCATGGCAGAAGAAAACTGCTTATGTCATGGTGGTCGGGAAGCAGAGAGGGCCGGGAAGAGCTGGTGAGGGAGACGTAGCCTTCCAAGTCATACCACACTGACCCACCTATTCTCAGGCCCCATCTCCTAACGGCATACTCAGCCACTGAACTCATTAGCAGACGAATCCACCCCTGAGTACTGCACCCCCACGATCTAGTGAGCCTCACCACTTCCATGAGTGCATGAGAGCTTTGAGGGAGCATTCTAGATCTAACCCTAACGGAACCCAGAAGGTTGATTCAAGCCTTTGGACAGGTGCAGGAATAATGAGAGATGGGAAGAGTCTGGGAGACCCCAGTCACTGCCCCAGGGGAACAGTGTCCCCTCTCTCACTTCTCATTAGCTTTTCATCTGTGCAAGGCCTGGTCAGATCTTTATACATTTAAACTTGGAATAAAGCAGTTTCATTTTCAAACTCTGATGCCTGGGGAATACACTAAATTCTCACCTGTCAAGGGATATCCTTTGTTAGAGGAGCCAAATGATTCTCTTTCAGAAAATCCAACTTTTTCTATCAGCCAGTATGCAGGTTGACTCACCAAAAGGCTTATTTTTATTTTTAGTGTTATATTTTGCATGCTTTGCATGTTCAATGTCAATACTAAATTGAAAACGAGCCCTCTCCCTAACATAATAATTTATCTACCAATGGAGGGACAACCAAGGGAGCTAAAGTTACTCTCATAAACTAGGTACAAATTGCATTGCCAATACTTGTGGGCTAAAGGGAGATAAGACTTGTATTTTCCATGCAATTGTGTTTCATAAAGCCCTATACCAATAGTTCATTCTAGTAAATCCAGTGTTTAGGATGAAAATGTTGTTCATGAAAATTCTGCCCTCACTGTGGGAGTGGGAGTAATGGTTTTGCAGACAAATGTCCAGCTAAGAAAAAAATGGCACCATTCACAGTGAGAATGCCTGACAATAAAGAAAAAAATCATGTTTAACTTAATTGCAGTAGTATTATTTTAATGTCTGTGTATATGACACAGCAGTAAACCTGCAAGGCTTGGCAAATTACCCTACCAATGAATTAATATAGTGTTTTTGTTTATGTATTTATTTAACAAAGTCTTAACAAGTGCCTGTTACTGTAGATGCCATGTTAAATGCTATGAATATGAAGAATAAATAAAGAAAAATTAGTCAGTTCTACTCTATGTTTAAGCCTTACAGGGAGAGGAAGAGAAATCTGGGCTAGTAAGCTTGTTGTATCTCACCGCACAATATTTTGCACTGCAATATGATGTAGTGAGAAGGTTCTCACTAGATGCTGAGCAGGTGCCAGTGCCGTGCTACCAGAACCATAGCCAGATATACTTCTATTCTTTATAAATGATTTAAACTCAGGTGTTTTGTTATAGCAACAGAAAATGAACTAAGGGAAAGGTATTATTAAATATAACACCACGTGCATTATCAAGGAAGGGATCTCATCATCAACCAGGAACAGAAGACAACAATGATAGCAGCAACTTATTGGGAAACAGAGAGGTCTGGAGCTCCCAATGCTGCTGTACCCAGTTGCTATGTGTATGTCTGGATGTCCCCTCAAAGCCTCATGCAGTAGTGGGGTCAGGCTTCTAGATATTTTTCGATGATTCACTGTCCAATGCTGGAATTATGGGTATAAGTGTTACATCTACCCTAGAGTGGATAGTCTATATACCATATAAGGGACAGAAAGAGTCTTGTCTCTCTCTTTCCTTTTTTGCTCTTCCCCTTTTGCTCTTGTTTTTTTCTGTCTTGCACCACCATGAACTGTTGCTCCTCTGCCATACCACCCTGCCTTGGAGTCAGCTGATTATGGACTGAAACCTCCACAAACTGTGCTAAATAAACCTTTCCTTCCTTAACTTTGGGCATCAGATATCTTGTCTCAGCAATGAGAGAAAAGTAACCAAGACACCAGTACTGGGTGAAGTTGTTCAAATGGAGCCCTCAAACCTCAATGAGAGTTGTAGTTTTGCAAACATCATGCACAGAGTGGGTTGGATCCTGCTCCCATTATAAATCCAGGAGCTAGGAAAGGAGTCTTTATCCATGAGAAGGTAGAAAATAGCTTCCCCATCTCTTGGTACAAAAGAGAGAAACAGAATTTTGTTTGCTACTAAGCTATTAATCAAAAGTGAACACAACACAAAGAACTTGTTCAGACACTGAAGGGTAAGGGTCCCCAATATGTACTTGCTATAGATCTTCACTGAAAGAACTACCAAGGGGTATGCTCAGAAAGAAGGAAAATGAAGCCTGGAGGAGAGGAATGGGATACCAGAAGCAATAATGAATAACAGTAAATAAAAGCTTTGCTAAAAGTGTTGGTAAATTTGAATACGCTCAGGGAGAACGAAGAAGAATAATTGATAGAACCTGATAGGCACTGGAGGAGAGTTGGGGAGAGGATTTTGGGTCATGAAATTGTACAATGAAGGAAAATTTAGCGTTGGATAACAGTTTTGACTTGAGAAAGGAGCCCTCTACTGGAACTCAATAAGATGATTCTTGTTTCATCAAAGGCTAGTGTCGCCTGAAGTTCGGGGCTAAGCAGGGGCAAGTTATAGAGAGAAGTCAGGCAGATGTTTCATTTTTACTTATGTGTTTTTTATTTGACGCTGTTTATTTGCTCTCCTGGGTCCCAGTTGTAGATAAATATGGGGGATATTTCAGTTTGGGGATTTCTAACAACTTTGCTGCAAGCAACACACACATGCATACATACATACACACATATGCTGGCACCAAAAATTATACAGGGCAAAAAATAACTATCATCTTTCATGTCCCTTAATTGAAATCAGCGTAGCCAAGTCACAGTTTTTTTTTCTATTTTTTTCCAATCAGATTTTATTGGTACGTCTTAGATACAAATAATGACACATTCATCATAGAGAAACTGTACCTGTACATGATATAAATTGCTTCTTTTTTTTCCCCACAGTTTTCAACTTGCTAATAAACAAGAAGTCTACATGCAGTCACATATTTATTTTCACAAGTTTGGCATTTTAAAAGGTCAGAAAGAGAATTGGTTATAAAACGAAATGGCCACTTTTCTCTTAAAATCTATTATACTATTTTGGATTACATGACGCTTTATGCCAAATCTGCCCAATGAAAAGTCACCTCAAATATAAGATGATGGCCCATTGTCCCAAAGACAATATCTGAAAAATGTTTGATGGGCAACTTAGATGTAAAAGGTTTCTAGGAAACAGATCTGTCAGCCCAGTGTCTCCTTATGAGAACGAATTGGTCTGTTTATTTTTACACACTTAAATTCACACCCACAGAGTGTTGATTTCAAGCCATTACTCTTTCTCTCAGATTTTGTGACATCTTTTGTACAATTCTGCCCAGGGCCTTTGACATCAGGGTCCCTCCTCTTGCTCCAAGCTGCTTTCTGAGCTGTCACCATGGTCCTGAGAGAAGAGCTCCTGACATCTTGGCTTCCCGTGAGACGATCTGAGATTCATGACATTCTGAATACACATAGACACCCGTGGCAAGAATTGAATCCTAAGTCCTGAAGTCCTAGTCCCAAATTCCTAACATCAAATAGCTTTTCTGTCTTCAACTATCCTGTAAGTCATATCAGCAGTCTTAGTGTCTTGCTTTTTAAATTGATTTTTTTTTTGAGACAGAATCTCCAGGCTGACCTCAAACTTGTGATCTTCCTGCCTCAGCTTCCCGAGTGCTGGGATTACAGGCATGTGCTGCCACATCTGGCTTTATATTGGCTTTAAAAAGCTAATTTATAAAGACATGCTTGAACTGTGAGACCTTCCTTTAAGCAAGAGTGACTACATCCTTGTAGAGTTTCTTTGCACCCTTTCTTCAATTACTTCCCTGGGTTCTTTCTGTAAATGTCCAATATCAGCATGGATTAAGGCTGCTTAAGGCAAGTTATGCATCTTCCAAAAAAGGTCTGTATTTCAAGTAAAATGGTACATGCACCCAGCATCACAAGAGGTTTTGTGAGAACTTCGTTCTGATGGCAATAGCAGTTAAACCTCAACTCACTGAAGGAAAAGTGTGGCATCTTATGAAGCATTCTGAAGTTTATTCTGTAGAATTCTTCCATGTATTAGTAAATGAAGAAGTATGAAAATGGGATATGAGGAAAATGAAAATGTGCTCTTCGTAACAACTGAGGCACAAATGAAGCTTGTCCTTCCGTGACTACTCCCCAGCTCCCACTTCTTAAGTGTCCAGAAATGGAGTGGACCCAGGTGGTCAGAATCTCATCCGCTCCTGGTCCCCAACTTCCACGGGGGCCACCAGGGCAGTGCTGGTCTAGCAGCTCACATTTATTTCTTGTCCTTGCAGATGGACAGGGGCCGGGGAGAGCTGGTCCAGCCCCTGTCACTCTGCCAGCCATGCCCTGCAGCGAGGCATTTTAATCCCATCAGCACCCTGGAGCAGGTGCCCACTGCAGTGCAGACTCTAGGCTATGCTGGGCCCAGATGGCTTTATCCACAGGACAGGGCAGTGGACCAGGAAGGCCCTGCTGGGTTATCTCAGACACAGCACAGGGGAACGAGGTGGCTGAATGCTGCGAGCATCTCTTGGACTCCAGCATTTTCCCTGGATCTCTGAGCAGGTGGAATCAAATATCAGA
The DNA here is from genome assembly GCA_004363535.1 of Dasyprocta punctata. Lineage (NCBI taxonomy): Eukaryota > Metazoa > Chordata > Mammalia > Rodentia > Dasyproctidae > Dasyprocta > Dasyprocta punctata. The sequence continues at coordinate 80,808 of RJWM01006771.1, forward strand.
TTTTCACGCCTTCCTTCTGTGGGTCTGACATACGCATGCAGGCAGCGTTCTTTCAGGAAGACGACCCCAGGCCCCAGAACCTGGACCCCAGGAAGGTCGGGCAGTGTCCTGCAAAGTGAGAACCGCTGCTTTCCACCCACACAGACCTGCAGCTAGGAGTATGGAGAAGAGCACGGGCCTTCCCAACTCCCAGTTGAATCTGTGAAGTACAGCCAGAGGTCCCTGCAAGGAAGTGCCTTTATGTCAGTAAAGATTTCATGAAGAACAGCAGAGAATTATTAAATTCAAAACTGCTGCACCACAAGACTGGTAGATTATGTAGAAAATCAGATTAGTGAAGGAAAAGGTAAATTTGAGAAATTCTTCTATGATTCAGAGGAAAGAATGACAATATAAAAATTGTGAAAGACGAAAAATAGGAGCCGTAACCCAAATATCCAGTACTGCAATAATTCTTACCATATTTGGAAATGTGGTATAATTTCAGTCAGGAATCCTAAGGGATACATTTTTGAAACTGCATAAAATTACTACAGTGTTGTTTTGAAAAAAAATGCACAAGAAAAGTTAAAAGATGGTTGTTCAAAGTAATTGTAGTGAAGGGAGGCTGGCAGATAGGAAAACATGTTGTGCAATCCAAATAATTAAAACTCAGAGGTTAGATTTGGTGAAATAAGATATAAACTCCAGAATCTGGCCCATGTATTTAGTGCCTGAAGAAGGTGGCATTTCAAATTAAAGAGTAAAGGGTGGATTGTTTAATAACTTGAGAGTATTTTATAATAAACACCAAAATAAATCCTGACAGGTTAAAATGATCATATGTAAAAACCTAACTTGAGACAATCGGGAAAATATCTGATCTCAGGGTGGAGAAAGTCTTTCTAGCAAAGTGAAGGAAGAAACCATGAAAACGAATTTTAAAAAGAAAGAAAAACCTTCTGTGCCTAAAACACTGGAAATATGATTAAGATGTTAATGCTATTTTTTTTTAATTTTATTTGAGCGAAGAAAAACAAAACAAACAAAAACTACAACAACAACAACAACAAAAAAAACCGACATATATAGTAAAAACAACAAGCAAAGGAGACAAGCAAACAACTAGCGTAAATACACAACATTGCAGGTTTACAAAGCCGGAAGATAGAAGCTTGACAATGGCTGCAGTTTGCGCATCGTTATCTTTAAAATGGTTTCTTACATTAACAGATATAGACATACAAGATTGATCCAATCATATGAGTATTAATTGTTCCCGCTCAATAACGAATACATTGAGCAGTGTTCTTTTTAGTTATCTTACATATACACATATACAGGTTTATATCCCCTCCTCTTCCCTTTTCCCTTTCCGCCCATTCCCCTCCCAATTGTCTTTGCTCTTTGAGCTGTTCTCTACCCTTCCACAGTATCCATTGT
>RJWM01006772.1:0-62496 GCA_004363535.1 Dasyprocta punctata
CTTGCTATGTAGCCCAAGCTGGCCTCAAACTTCAGGTGCACCTCCTGCCTCAGCCTTCCAAGCGCTGGAATTATAGGCATGCATCACCATGCCTGGTGGTCTTATCATTTTAAAGTTCTCATCAGTTAGACAATGCCTAACACATAGAAGTCTGTTACCTAAAAGTTTTGAATGAATTCACCTGTTTTTTTTTTTTTTTTCCATGCAGAACAACTGGGATTGTGTAAGTAATTATAGCAGCAGGAGCTCCAATTGTATCCCTTGGAAACTAGAAACATATGATTAAAATAACACAAATGACAAAAACTGTCAAAATATTTATGCTCCTGGCAGTCAAGGCATAAAAGTGATTAAACTGATGAGGTGTAGGAATTAGGGTTTTATCCTACAATATCTGTCTTGGGCTTTTTTGCTCAAAATATTTTTTTACTCCAGCTCTGACGTTAACTGGCTGGCTGGAGGCTTTATGCAACCCTTGTTGTTGTTTTAGTGGCTCTGTTTACACAATGTTTGGGACCGCTGTGGCTTCTGTGGATGGCATGGGCCTGCTCCCTGCCCCACCTCCCGAATTCGGAGCCCAGCCCGCGGGTTGTGTGGCCGCCGCTCACCGCCAGCCTCCCTCATTCCTAGGCTGGGTTGGCAAAGCGCAAATGCCGCAGGAAAAACAAGAGAGGCAGCTAAAATTGGCTCGCTCGGTTTCTCCCTGCCAGAAAACGATCTGGGAGAAGAATTCAACATCCATCCAATGTGAAAAATGTCAAAGTTAAGAGAGAAAGAGACCTATTTGCAGCTTTTAAGGAGAAATCACAACCCACAAATTGGAGACAGCAGCCAGAACCCTGGCACTGGCCCTCGTGGCCTGGAGCCCCGGGTCGGGGAGGTGGGCGCCCACGCGGGCCGGGACCGCTCCTCCAGCTCTGGAAGCGCTTTTTCCATCCGCGCAGGGGGAGGTGCACGGCCGCGCTCAGGCGTACAAGGCTCCAGCCACTCGCAAGTGTGACCCAGGGTCCCATCCGCTCTCATTTCTCAGAGGACAGTCATTGCACCATCTCTCGCGCGCTGGAGGACCGGTTCCATCAGCGACCCCTTTCTTCCCGCCTCGTCAGTCTCTCTCATTCTCCCAAATCTCTTTCTTTCTCTGCCCCCCTTTTCCCTGTGGCTCTTCGGCCTTTCATCTCTCATTTGTTAAGCAAATTCTTTTCTGTTTAGTTTCCTATCCTGCTTTTTCCAATTACTCTCCTCCCATCTTTGGTACAGCCCTCTCTAATCAGGCTTTTGCCCCTTTACGACCACCGTGGCTTTTGTGAAGGTTGTCGCTGACCGTCCCACGGCTACACGCGCTGATCCGTTCTCCGGCCTCAGTGTGAGGGATCCGTCAGCAACATTAACACAGCTGTCCACTCTCTCTTTAAAATTGTTTTTCGTGGCACACGCCTGTAAACCCAGCACTCAGGAGCAGTTGAGGCAGAATGACTGCAAGTTCAAGGCCAGCCCAGGCAAATTAGTGAGATCCTGTCTGTAACAAACAACAAACCAACCAACAACAGAAACCTTTCCTGTCCCTGCCACACGGATTCTGGCAAAGCGCCACCTGGGCTTCACGTCCTAGTGAATTGTCCCCCCTGGATTCCAGACTTTGTCCTCCCCATGGACAGGAGAAGATTCTAGTCCTGACCCTTGGAAAGCTCCCGGTTTTCCCATCTATTCTCCCGTGAACTGACCCAGTCTGATAGCTTTAAACAATGTTTCTATGATAATGCCTTGCACGTCTGTGTTTCTATGCAGAAGTCTCCCTGAACTGAGGCCAGGCTGCCTCCTCAGTCCTCCTCCTCCGTGGCCCGGGCAGCTGGACTCGGCCTGTCCCCAGCGGAGGGCAAAGTCTCCCCTTGCCCTGGCGCCATCCCGGCACTTTCTCAGCTTGCTTCACATCTCGGACTCACGCAGCACTCCTCTTTCTCACTCAGATTCCAAATATATTCAGTGAGCGAATGCTGCGGGCTCTGTCTTGAAGATCTCTGCAGATCCCAGGTTTCTCCCTCGGTGTGCTGCCTTCACCGTCTGTCCGCATCCGCACGGCCCACAGCCCACCGGAAGCCCCCAGGGCCCCCTAAAGGCCGCTGCCTCCCCCTGTGTCCCCTCGCATTCTCTATTCCTCCTTGTAACACTTGCTATCCCTTCGTATCACATTTATAGAAAGACTGCATTTTGTTGCCAGGTGTGGTGACACACACACCTGTAATCCGAGCACTCAGGAGGCTGAGGCAGGAGGTTTGCCATTAGCTCAAAATGAGCCAGGACTACATAGTGAGTTCAAGGGCAGCCTGGACTACATAATGAGACCTTGTCTCAAAAAAAACCCAAAAGACCAAAAAAAAAAAAAAAAAAAAAAAACTATCTTTTGTCATCTCTATTGAGGTATAGTTTAGACAGAATTCAATAACATTTTAAGTCTGTATTTTGATGAATTTGACAGATTTATGCCCAAGTAACTACACTCTCAGTTGGAGCATAGAACAGGGTTAGGGGTGTGACAAGAACAAGGACCTAGCTTCAATCCTCAGCATATAGATTATTTCCATCAAGTCAAAAAGTTTCCTTTGCTGGGCGTGGTGGCATATGCCTGTAATCGCAGCAATCAAGAGGCTGAGGCAGGAGGATCGCTGGAGTTCAAGGCTAGCCTGGACTACATAGTGAGTTCAAACCCAGCCTGAACAGTATAGAGAGAACCTGTTTTTTAAAAAAGTTTCCTTTCAGACATGCATGGTGGCACATATCTGTAATCTCAGCACTGAAGGGAGGCTGAGACAGGAGGACTGCAAGTTCGAGTCCTGCCAGGGCAATTTAGCAAAACCCTATCTCAAAATAAAATAAATAAAAAGAGCTAGTGATACAGCTCACTGTGAAACCCCTGATTTCAATCTCCAGTACTGGAAAGAGAGAGAGAGACAGAGACAGAGACAGAGACACAAGGAAGAGAAAGAGAGAAAGAGAAAAATTAGTTTCTTTTTGGCTCTCTTTTCAGTAAATAATCTCTGCATCTCTTGCCCCAGGCAACAACCCATGTGCTTTTTCAAAACTAGGGTGGACTGAGAGAAAGAACAGCATATTTTCTTTTAATAGGAAAGATCCAGTTGAGAGGGAAATAGGTGATGCAGATTATAATAGATTATATTGCATTTGCCTTTTAGATATTTGTATAAATGGAGTCAGTACTGTATAGCATCTGCTGTCTTCCATTCACAGTGTTTTTGAGTCATTTCATTGCATATAGCAGCCCTTTTTATTCATGAATAATATTCCATTTTAAGTATGTATCACAATTAGCTTATAAATTCGCTAGCTGATTGCCATTTGAGATATTTTAAGTATGAATAAAGCTGAATATATGGATCTATAATCTACATATAAATGTTTGCATGGTTATGTTTTTAATTCTCTTGGGAAAATACCTAGGACTGCTGGGTCATATAGTAAATTTTTTTTTTCCTTAAAATTTTTTCTTCCCTTTTTTTAGTAGGTGTTTGCAACATTCATCTTGGGGAATTGGTATATATCCATCTTGGTCCTTTTTACTTCCCCTTCTCTCATCATCCCCTTCTCCAGATCTTCCCATTTCCACAAAGTCTATGTCCCTATTCCCTATCAGCTCTTTTATTTTGGTAAGCCTATATTCATCTTCATAAGAAAGTGTCAAGTTGCCTTCCACAGTGGTTGGACCACTTTACCTTCCCGTCAGCAATGTGTGAAATTTCTAGTTGCTCTGTATCTTTGGCTTCACTTGATATTTTCAGTCATTTTAATTTTAGCTGTTCTAGTGGGCGTGTAGTTATCTCACTGTGGTTTTCATTTGCATTTTCCTATGACTAATGAGGCTAGCAATCTTACGTGCTCATCGGCCATCCAGGTTCTCTTCTTTGGTAAAATATCAATTCAAATCATTTGTCCATGTTTTAAATTTTTATTTATTTATTTATTTTTGCCGAGTTGTCAGGTTATTATTTAATTACTTTTGAAGTACTGGAGACTGAACCCAAGGCCTGCACACTGAGCTACATTCCCAGATCTTTTTTATTTTGAGACAGGGTCACATTAAGTTGCCAAATTGCCCAAATTGGGCTCCAACTTGTAATTCTCCTTCCTTCCCCTCCCAGAGTGCTGGGATCACAGGTACTGTATGTGTCCCACCATGCCCTTTTTTGTAAGAGTTCTTTATGAATTCTGAACACAAGTCCTTTATCAGGGGTGTAGGTCAGTGGTAGAGTACCTCTAGATTCAACCTCCAGTACCAAAAACAAAAAACAAAAAAACCCTGAATTTTTCCATATTTTCCAACTTCTAACTTAACTGGGCTGTTTTTTCTTAGTTTGCAGATGAGTTTATGTAGAAAGACAATATAGCAGCGTTAAAGAGCAAGGACCTGCAAAACACAAACCTAAACCCTAAATCTGCAGCTTGTCACAGTGGCTTGGGCTGGGGTAAAGCACTTTGAGCTGCTTTCTTTATAATCAAAGTGAAAACAGTGATGATTTTATGAAATAATACGAAGCCCCTGGCTTTCTAATTCTGGGTACATGGATAGAATTTAATAACTTTTCATCATTTTTATTATTAAGTCAAATTTAGAGCTGCTGGCATCAACTTAACTAACAGGATATGGTGGATGGTGTTTATAAAACTGTCAGAAGCTGCTGGGCACGGTCATAGACATCTGTAACCTCAGCATTTGGAAGGCTGGGGCAGGAAGATCTTGAATTTGAGGCCATCAGGGGCTACATAAGGACCTCGAGAGTGGTCTGAACTACATAAACTCTGTTTCAAAAAAACCCAAAACAAAATAAAACAAAAATTGTCAGAAGTTGAAAGAATTGCCACAATTATTATTAAATTATTATAGGCACTTTTCCCAAATAGTAATGAGCCACACATTTCACAGTTGGCAATATGTTTTTCTGACAAAAACCTGGGGGTATTTGTAATTTGTTGGAGCCATGTGTCAACAGATTCCTTCCAAACTTCTAAGAATAGAAAAACCTCAAATTATTTTTCACCACAAAGGGACAATCTAAAAATGTCTCTCTTGACTGGTAATGCTTCTGTTTCATAAGGTCAGGTTTAGGAGAGTTCTGGTAAGGTTAGTGAACTTTGTAGCAATTGCTTTTTTCTCTCTTCTCATCCTTAACTCAGTGGATCATGCACCCAGCACATGCTAGGTTGTAGGACTGAATATAGACTTCCTTGATAGTCTTCTCTTCCACTCACAGAAGTTTTGGTTCAGAGTTTTTAGCAACTCTGAACTTCTGGTTCACAGATTTTAGCAACATTAACTTACTCTCCCACATACAGTAATACCTTGGTTCACAAACACTCATGTTTGGGAGCAATTCGGTTTGCAAACAGAATCATCCAGCCAAATTTTGGTTCCATTCATGAACCCCACATCGGGTGACACTGAATCTTATGGGGAAATGTGATTCGGTTCTTGACCAGAATTGTGGAACCAATTAAGTTTATGAATGGAGGGGGACAGTGTGATTTGTACAGCAATTGTATCTACGTTAGCTTTTTCGCTTTGGAATCCTGGCTCAAACAGTTCATAAGAAATCTGGGGCCATACATTGGTTGCATTTACTAAATAAATATTTTCAACCGTGTTTCCTTCTGCTCTTTGCCACCCATGTGTCCCAGTCTCCTTCCCCGAGCTGAGGAGACCTCCCAGAGCGTGCACGCGCAGTAGGACTGAGTGTGGCATCAATGGCCTGTGATGACCGGAGGGGTTTTTGGCGTCTGGGTGACCTCCAAGCCGTGCTGCCGCCTGTCCTCCAGGGAGACATCGTGAGAGCCAAGTGACTCAGCTCACTCTCACTGATCTGCCAGCCTCCACTCAAACCACGGAAGCACACACGGTCGGGTTTTGACTCTGTCGTGAAGACCGGGAGGGCTCAGCTAACTGTGTGCATATTCCCTGACCCCGGGTTAGACCCCACCTCTCCGCGTTCGCCCGGGGCGTCGCTGCTGCTTTCCAGCTAGGACAGCCGCGCTGGGTGTGGCCGTGACCCGCTCCCTGACCACACTTCAGGCCACACACAACGTCTCCGGGAGTCAGTGCGCACTGCCGTCCTCGTCTCTGTTTCCTTCGGGTTTGGCAGGAGGCTGTTCTGAGGGCCCTGACCATGCCCAGCAGTGTGGCCCGAAGCCCCGGGCAGAGGCAGCAGGCTGGCTGCTTCCGGTCCAGACTGAAACTGCGGTTCCGGAGCACCGGCACGGGTGTGGAGGGCAAAACCCTGGGTCTTTATGACTTGATACTTAATCCACACGCGGATTCTATAGCATCAGTTAATTGCTGCCCCTGAGAAAGCGGTCAATCTGGGATACCAGTCTATATGTGTACGTGTGCGTTTCCTTTTTACTGTATTTTTTCCAGGGTTGGGGATTAAACCCAGGGTTTTATGCACACCAGATAAGCAACGCACCGCTGAGCCACACCCCTGTATTTTAATGTGCAAGAGCTCCCGACTGCACCCTGTGAGCTGATATCTATAGTTGAGGAGAGAGACGGCAGCAGAACCAGACGTCAGAGCCCCGGGGGAGGAAGACAGGACGCAGTGGGCAGTGGTGAAGGACAGGAGAGGGTGCTACTCCCTGCCCCCCCTCCAACTTTCTCCTGTCCAGTTTTCCCGGCTGACCGGGAAGTGGGGTGCAGAGGTTTGTAGTTAGCAGGCACACAGCCTAAAGCGGTTGGTTCTCTAACTCTAGAGCGCGAACACTTCCTCCGCGCAGGCGCACTCCTGGAGGTCTGGCCAGGCTGATGTCCTTGGTCTGCAACGGGCCAAGAGATTGGGTTTCTGTAAACTCTGCCACGGATCCCAGTCCGAGATGTAGCTCAGTGCCAAGGCCCTGGGTTCAACCTCCAGTATTGGGGGCGGCGCCCAGACCCCCAAGCCAAAGGAGGCTTCAAGAGTCCCCAAGAGTGGGGAACCCCACTTGGGTATCTTCTCTCAGAGAACCTGGGGAAATCCTAAGGACAGCTCAGTGATGGAAGAAATCCCCACTTGTGTTTTGTGGGAAAGGAGGGCAGGCTCGCTGTCACCCCGGAAACTCCCCAGGATTAAGGAGTCTCCCTGCTTTCGCACCACAGCCCGGCGCAGGGCACCCTCCCTCGGCTGCTGTTTGTGCCAACCTTCACTGGCTTTCAGAACCTCGTTCCTTTAGCATCATTCACAATCAGCCTTTCTCAAGTTAGAGTTCAAATCTGTTGTTCTGGTGGCAGCATGATTTTCTTTCTTTCTTTCATTCTTTAATTAGATTTTATTGGTACAGTTTAGGTACATGCCACTATCATATTCATTATACAGAATTTGGACCTGTGCATGAATTTTCAAGTCTGGCATGGGGTGAGACCCACTTCCTGAGAATCAAGAAGGGCCAGTGGTGTTCATGGCACACTTTCTCAGTGCAACCTCAACACACTTTACGAAGATGTGGGCAAAATGTGCAGTAATGTAATCCACTTTAAAATCAGATGAAGCCAGGTGTGGTGGTGCATGCCTTTAATCCCAGCACTCGGGAGGCTGAGGCAGGAGGATTATTGTGAATCCAAGATCAGCCTGGGCTACAAAGTGAGTTCAAGGCTGGCCTAAACTGCCTAGTGAGACCCTGTCTCAAAAAAATGGGGCCAGGGATTTAGCTCAGTGGTGTAAGTGCCTGCCTCATAGGTGAGAGGTTGTGAGTTTGATCCCCAGTACAAAAAAATAAAATAAAATAAAATAGAATAAAATTGGATGAATGATTCTGAGCTTCTAGTTGGAACAACAAACAAACAAACAAAACAAAACAAAAGCCTCTAGCTATTCTGTTTCAAAACCTTCATCAGTGTGGTAAATATGAAATGATTCAGAAAACAACTCTGACTGGGCATGGTGGTGCATGCCTGCCATCCTAGCATTCAGGAGGCTGAGGTGGGAGGATCACTGTGAGTTAAGGTCAGCCTGAGCTACAATGGTAAATTCAAATCAGCTTGCACTGCATAGTGCGACCCTGTCTCAAAAGAAAGAACAAAAGAAAAAATCAGATGAGGCTTCATTATCTTGTCCCTTAATTTTAAGGATAAAGAAGTTGAGATCCATAGAGATTGAGGCTTTTTAACACAGAAAACCTGTCTTCACTCCCTAGAATTTCATACAGAGAACTAACTGACATTTTGTAATGGTAAGACAAAAGAGTTCAATGGGAAAATAATTAGAGATTTGATTGAAAAGAGTTGTAAATGAATTCTAATAAAGATGTGTTTTACTTTGCACTTTCTCAAAGCTTTGTAACAGTGGTAGAGATACTGGGATTTTAGCAGGTGAGACAGAGGTGACAGCATCCTGGCATCCAGGTGGGTCAGACTCATTTTGGAGCTAATCAAGCAGGACAGGGATCTCCAGAGCCCTGATTTCTTTGCTGCAACAGAGGTGGCAAAAAAATAAACGCATATGGGACGTGTAAGATTCCAAAAATTAGGTGGCAGAAAGAAAAAGTTACTATTGAGGAAAAAGAAGCCCAACAACTTTTCTTTTCCCCAACAGCTTTTGATTCAATAGCTTCATGCAACGCACAGATGAGAAGACGTGTTTGTGTATGCACATGTGTGTGCTTTGCTTGCCACGGGCTGTGGCAATGAAATTAGTCGCAGAACTCAAGGTTATACAGGCTGATGTCCAGCATGGGTATGACAGCTGACAGAAGCCATGACGGGCAGGCAAGGGTGACGAGGTACTGAGCAGACTTTGGGGGCCATTACTGTACGAGGCGCTCCTGGGCCCTGGGCCCCGTCGGCCTCACACCGGCTCAGTTACTGGTTCAGCTCTGTTCCTTGGGTAGAAACAGAGGCTCGAAAGACCTTGGGTGCTGGGGCTGACGGTGCTCAATTTCGGAGCACAGAGCCTGGCCCGCCCTCCCCGGTTCAGTGAGGAGGGCGGAAGCCTGGGCACCGGTGTCACCCCGTGTGCCTCTCATGAGATCCTCAGGTACTGTCAGGCTTGGGACGGCCGTGTGGATGATGTGACGCCACCTGGCTTGCAACTCTGCTGGGGGAAGAGGGCTGACCTTCAGGACCAGAGGCACGGTGGGGTGGGGGGGCCCTACCTGTGGCTAACACAGGAAGACCCAAGGGTCGCCTGAGATGGGGTGCAGGCAGCCCCTGTGTCACTCACCATGCTGGTTCCCCTCAGTGGGAAGGCAGAGTTCAGCTCTGAAACCCTCAGTATGTCACCAGGGCTGTCATCTTAGGGACTTGGACATCTCCTGAAGCTAGAGGAGAACATTATTTTTAAGTAGGATCTGAACAGAAGCCTTCTCAGGTCCAATTTTCATTCTGTGTCTGGCCCAATACAACCAGCAGGAATTAGTTGCTATGCTGGGTTAGGGTGCTTTATATTGCCCAACTGGAACTGAGGGTTTTTCTTTTGTTTTGCTTTGTTTTTGTTGTGCTTGGAGACGGGTCTCGTTATGTACTTCAGGCTGGACTTGAACTCACTATGTAGCCCAGGTTGGCCTCGAATTCAGTGATCCTCCTGCTTTATCCTCCTAAGGGCTGGGGTTACAGGTGTGCACCACTGTGCCCAGCTGAAGTGAGTTTTATCTATAAGCAGTACTCTGCAGCAAACCAGGCTGTCTTCTCAGGGGCACAGCCTTGTCCTGTGCTCATCATGGTGGACTTACACAGCCAGCATGATTCCCCTGGAGATTGAGAACACACAAGTGATTTCCACACTCTTGTGAAAATGGAGAGCACACTCGCCCTCTTCACCCACAAACAGGAAGGGAGTCTCTTCATTTCCCATGACAAGATGTTTCTTATCTGCACAAGTACATCCACCCTGGTTCTGTAGGTAAAAATTTAATCAACACATCAGTCAGTTGGTTTTTCCTTTAATGAGAACTACACCTCTCTCCCTCTCTCTCTCTCTGCATTTGAAAAGCACTACATGCTTTATATACAAAGCCTATATCCCCTAGAAAATCAAATTTAAAAAGAAAAAGATGGGGGTATGTTTACTATTCAGATAATCACACTTGCCATTTGGGTTCTATTTTTACAGTACTTTTTTTTTTAATTTCAGGAGAAACCCTTTCATTCTCAGGAAGGCAACTGACAAGGACAAGACAGGTCCCGAGCTGTCAGGGAACCAGAGCGGTGAAGACTCCAGCAAGGGCGATTAAGAAGGGTTCACAGCCAAACGCACTTGCAAGAGGAGCCTGTAATCAGCCTGGGTCACCACAAGAAACAGATTAATACGGAACACCGAGTGCAGGTCTGATCAGGACAATTCAGTTTTTCAGAAGAGGTTTCACTCTGGAAACCGGAATCAGGTGAGGATTTAAAATTCCATCTTCCAGGGAAAGGGATGATTACAGAGCCTGAGAAACAAGCTGGATCAAACCAAGAATCTTCATTTTAAGCATAGGTTGAGCATTTTCTCCTTTGAAATATCCCCCCCACCCCGAGCTAGGGTCTCGCTATGTAGTCTAGGCCTGCCTTGAACTCATGGTGATCCTACTGCCTCAGCCTCCTGAGTGTTAGAATCACAGGTGTGTCCCACCACACCCAGTGCCATATTATATTTTGTCTGGAATGATCTATCTTCTTCCCTCTATTTATTGCCTCCTGTAAAGCCTACAGTAGTCATACCTCCTTTTCAGTATGCCCCTCAATTATTCCAGTTCACACAGACTTATGTTTTCTTAGACTATCACACCAATCATAATTATTCTTATTTATTTATTTATTTTGGTACCTGGGATCGAACTCACAACCTTGCACCTGCCAGGCAGGAGCTTAGGCCACTGAGCTAAATCCGTGGCCCTATTTTTTTGAGACAGGGTCTCACTATGTAGTTCATGCTGGCCTTGAACTCACTTTGTAGCCCAGGCTGGTCTCAAACTCACAATGATCCTCCTGCCTCAGCCTCCCAAGTGCTGGGATTAAAGGCATGCACCACCAAGCCCGGCTTATTCTTATTTATTTACTGAATTTTGTTCATCGCTGTTTTATTTTTGCTACTTGTTCTTCCTCAATTAGGTTATAAGCTTGTTGAGAATGAAATCTATAGCTTGTTCTTTTCTCATCTAGTACATAAGGCTGAATGTATAGAAATACAGAGATAAATATTCAGCTGATTGGATAGAATATTAATATAATATGCAAAAAATGAATATTCAATATGCAATAGTGTTCCCCTGTATTTGAAAATAAATTATGCTTTCCATTATGCTTTGCTTTGCTTTTTTTTTTTTTTTTTTTTTTTTTTTTTTTTTTTTTTTTTTTTTTTTTTTTTGAGATACTATCTCGCTATGTAGTTCAGTCTGGCCTTGAACTTGCCATGCAGCCCAGGCTGGCCTCTAACTCCTGATCCTCCTGTCTCAGCCTCAGGCATGCTGGGATGACAGGCATGAGCCAACAGGCCGAGCACACACGATTTTTCTGAGGTCATTGAGTTGATATAATTTTATCTCTATTCACCGTCAACAGTTACACTGAAATCTTATATTTAGAAAAAATAGTCAATGGTATCCATATTTTAAAAACATGTACATATTTAAAAAATATAACAGTCATAATTATAAAATTGAATAAAATCATAAGCCAAACCATAAAAAATATTAGCACAGATAAGAGTCATCATCCAGGTACCATTTCTTCATGGAAAGGTAGAAATACAGTATTTTTTAATTTTAATAATATTTTCCAAATTGATCTGGGTGTGGTGGTGCATGCCTGTAATCCCAGCGCTCAGAAGGCTGAGGCAGGAGGATTGCTTTGAGGGCCAGGCTAGCCTACACTACAAAGTGAGTTCAAGGACAGTTTGAACTGCATAGCAAAACCCTGTCTCAAAAAGACCCCAAAGGACCAAGCTTTTGTCCCAAGTTGAATATGTGTTTGCTAATCATAAAATTAGTAAGTGTTTAAAGGAAATCTTGCAGTCCAGGGTAAAATGCTTGCTTAGCAAACACAGCACCTTGCACTCAGTCTCTGATCCTGTCAGAAGAAGAAAAGAAAAAGATACTGAGTTGGCTTATGATCTGAGTTGACTCATGCCCCTACGTTTGTAAGCTGAAGTCCTAAACCAGACCCTTGCAGTAGAACTGTCCTGGCATATTTTTTTTAAAATGAGAATAATTTAACATGATGTTATGGTTGATACACTGTGTCGACTTGAGAAGTTTAGACATTTAAACTAAAAGACTCAGCAGGGAGCCAGGGTTCTTACTTTGCAAATATCCTCATCCTGTGCAAGAGGAGGGCACAGAGGTAGTGTGAGTGCTACACCAGCCCTGGGGGCAGGGGTAGCCTGCTTAAAATATAAGGGAGAAGAGGCTTGTCCCCTGTTTTTGGTCTTGCTGCTTTTGCTGACCACTGCTATCTGTGCCATGCCACTCTACCTTAGAGCTAGCTGATTACGGACTGAAAGCTCCATAAACTGTGAGCTAAATAATCTTTCCTTCCTTAATTTGGGGTGTCAGGTATTTGTTCCAGCAACAAGAGAAAAGTAAACCAAGACAGAATTTGGTACCAGAGGAATGGGGTCATTGCTGTGACTATACCTGACCATGTGATTCAAGAGCCTTTGGGAATGGCTTGTGGGAAGAATTTGGAAAAGTTTGGAGATATTACCTGAAAGACTAGCACTGGAATGCCTTAGGCTGTTCTCTTTGGGAGATTCTGGTCAGTGCTCAGAAGACCAGAAGGCTGATAGAAATCCTGCCAGTAAAGACCAGGCTCGGGAAGTTTCTGCTGGGAAGGACTGCACTGGGTGTTGAACTCGAGATGATATATGTGATGGCTTGGCAAAAAGTTTGTCTGTATTTTGCTCATATCCAGAGACTGCCAGAAACTAAGATTAAGGGCAGCAGACTGATTAATCTGGCAGAAGAAATTTCAAGGCAGTTGATTGTTGAGGTGGTAGCATGGCTATTGTTGGGGCGTTTAGCCAGATCTATGTTGAGAATCAAGAGCAAAGGGCCCAACAGGATGATTTTAAATGTTGTGATTTTGGCCAAAAAGGAAGCTCCAGTAAAGCTGTGGACTACAAAGACAGTGCTGAGGAAATCTGGACTGCTGAGAAGGAACAGGAGAATAGAAAAGATAGCCTGAAGGCATCCCAAAAAGCAGCAAGTCTTTACCCTTTGCAGCCTCGAAACTGCTAAAGTGGGAAAGACTTTGTTTTGAGGTGAAAGCTGCAGAGCACCATGTTTCAGAATGGTGGCAGCATAGAAAATTTGTTCCTCAGGATTGGGTTCATAGTGCCCAGCAACCCAGGCACTCAACCACTACAACCAAGAGGGAGGAAAGCCTGGCTACTGCCTCAACTGGCAGCAGGCCTCAGCATCATCCACGTGGTGCTGGTTTTAAGTGGATACAGAATGCAAGAGTTCTGAGGTTAAAAAGACTTCCAGCTGGATTTCAGAAAGCCTGGGAAGCCAGGCAGTGTGTTCAGCTGTGAATGCGAAGCCAGACATGCAGTGGAGACCCCAGAGGTTTAGAAAAGACAGGAACATGGATCATCTAAGGAAACCTGCAAGAAGGGAGCAAAGCCAGCCTAAGAGAGAAGCTGTGGGATCTGTGACCACTGGAAGTGCCATGGGGTGGAGTCACACAAGCCCTTCCGAGCTCACAATTTGCCTCAGATGGTGCACATGGAACTGCAGGACTTAATGTTTGTCCTGCTGGACTTTGGACTTGCTTTGTTCCCAATCCTTTGTATTCCTTTTGTAACTTTTGGAATGAAAATGTTTATCTTGTGCCATTGAGTGTTGGAAGTGTTTAATTTTGTTTTCATTTGTGCAGGGTCTTGCAGCTAAGAGTTGTCTTGAATCTCAAAGGAGACTTGAGACTTAGACTTTTCAGCAACACTAAAACTGTTAGGACTTTGGCAACTCTTGCAGGTGTACTAAATGCCTTTTGCACAAAGGGATTTGCATGAGTCTTTCTGGGGGGCCAGGGGAAGAATGTTATTCTAATGTAATATAATGTTGATAGACTTAATACTGGTTCATAAGGATTGATGAACTTGTGTTATAATGTTCAAATTGTGACATATGTAAGAATAGGCACGCCTTTGTGCCTAGAAATCTGTTTAAAGAAATATGTCTGGCTGCCAAGTTGACAAGGGGGTGAATTGTTATGGTTGATACACTGTGTCAACTTGAGAAGTTTAGAAGTTTAACTAAGAGACTCAGCAGGGAGCCAGGGTCCTTACTTTGTAAATATCCTCAGCACTGTGCAAGAGATTTGTGTGACAGCTACACCCACAGTGGCGGTGGTGAGGGGGTGTTTAGCCTGCTTACAATATAAGGGAGAAGCCGGACGTGGTGGCGCGCGCCTTTAATCCCAGCACTCGGGAGGCTGAGGTAGGAGGAGTGTTGTGAGTTGAGGCCAGCTTGGGCTACAACGCGAGCGCAAGACCGGCCTGAGCTACATAGTGCGACCCTGCCTCAAAAAACTAGGGCCGGGAGCTCGGCTCAGTGGCTTAAGCCCCTGCCCTGGCAGGTGCGAGGTTGCGAGTTCGATCCCTGGTGCCGCAAAAAAAAAAAAAAAAAAAAAAAGGGAGAAGAGGCTTGTCCCTCCCTTTTGCTCTTGATCCTTTTGCTGGCCACTTCCTTGAAGTGTTTCCCCTCTGTCATGCCACCCTGCCTTGGAGCCAGCTGATTATGAACTGAAACCTCCACAAACTGTGAGCTACATAAACCTTTCCTTCCTTCATTTTGGGGGTCAGGTATTATGCCCGAGCAACAAGAGGAAAGTAAACCAAGACACATGAGTTCTCACGGTGGGCCCTGATTCAGTCCGGAAGGCGACCCTAAAAGCAATCAGTTCCCAGAAGACGCACAGCAGAGGGGGCCTGAAGGACCAGCAGAAACCAGGCTGCTGTCGCTCTTGCAGGAGTAAGGCCTCAGCAAAGCCCACTCTGCCAGCCGGGTCGTGGGCTCCAGAGCCCTGCCACCACCCAGCCAGCTGTAGCGCGCTGCCTAGTACGTGCACTGCAGAGAGGGGACGCCGAGGGAGGGCCCTTAGGGTTCATCCTCAGACCCGAGGAGGAGGCCGTCTGAAGAGCCTAAGGCACTGCACGCCTCTGTGCTTTCTAACGCTGGGGGGTCACGGCATGCAGAGTGCGGCAGACGCTTCTGTGCACCGCTCCTGTGACCAACGTGGACACCCTCCTCTTACGGGGGTGGGGGCTGGGGCACCCCCGGCACTCTGCTCTACCGCGGAGCTGGTCTGTAGCCCTGCGTTTATTTTGTTTCTGGATAGAGCTCAGCCTGGAAGTTGCGACCCTCCCCCAGCCCTGCCGAGCCGCTGGGGTTACAGGCGCGTGTCCTCAGCCCGGGGGCAGCCCTCCTTGTAGGCGCGCAGCTGTCCCTGATGTGCATGGACCTCCACCGAGTCACGAGGAATCCACTGTCGTGAGCCTCCGGACAGCCACTGAAGTGGCCACTTGTCTTCGGGCTAGTGTTAACACCGCGCAAAAGTTATGCTTAGGTCCTCCCTACATCTGTGTGCAGCTGACGGGTTCAGAAACATGATTTTTATATTTTTCCTTCTGGTTATGTATTCACTGAAAATAGGGTTGGGAGTGTAGCTCAGTGGTGAAAGGCTTGCCTAGCATGCATGGGGCCCTGGTTTCAATACCCAACATCCCCCCTCCAAAAGGAAAGGAAAGGAAAAGAAAGGGGAGGGGAGGGGGAGAGGGGGAAGGCGAAGAGGAGGGAGGGGAGGGAAGGAAAGGAAATCTCCCATAAACTAAAAAAATCAGCAAGGTATGGTGGCATGTGCCTGTAATCCCAGCCTCCCACTCGAGAGGCTGAGGCAGGAGAATCGCTG
This sequence comes from Dasyprocta punctata, assembly GCA_004363535.1. NCBI lineage: Eukaryota > Metazoa > Chordata > Mammalia > Rodentia > Dasyproctidae > Dasyprocta > Dasyprocta punctata. Next base: position 15,863 of record RJWM01006772.1, read on the forward strand.
AGAGTTTGAGGCCAGCCTGGGCTGCATAAGGAGCTCAAGGCCACCCTGGACCGCATAGTGAAAGCCTGTCTCAAAAAAAAAAAAAAAAAAAAGACAAAAATTTAAAAATCGGAAATATAGAGGATAACTGTGTATTCCTATGTCTCTCAGTAGCACCAAATTCTCAGAATTCCCTTTGCACCCACTGCCTCTGAGTTTTGTGTGGAGCCCACACCAGGAACTAAACGTTTCGGCAGTTATGAACATTGCTTCCTTGGCTCCTTCAAAACCCGTGGAGTGCAGCTGTTTCTCAGTCATGAAAACACCTGCAGTCCTTCAGGCAGAGCCACAGGCACCTGAGACAGGAGTTGGGAGAAGTCTGGGCAGCCAGGAGACACCTGAGCAGCAGGAGAGCAGAGAGAGCGACAGGCACCTTTGGAAAGAAGTTGTTTTCTGCCTTTCTCCCTGTTCGGGCGGCAGGTTTCTGCACTAGAGAGGAGGGAAAACGCCAGCTTCCTGATTCCACCCTTCTTGTCCCTTTGGGAAGGTCATTTGGGATGAATTCTAATTTCTACTTAAACTACAAACAGCAGAGAGAGAGAAAGAGTAAATGAGCAGTAGTGTGGAATTTGTGGCATGATCTGAACTGAACTGCATGTGAAAGTTCTAATTTATCAAGAAGCTGCACCATCTGTGAGCGGAGGGACCTGGGCCAGGTGTCTCATGAAGATCTCCCAGCTGCAGGCTATGGAATTCTCCTTCTTCATCTATTTGAACCCTACCATCTCACAGAGCCAGTGCAGGCCAAGCTCACCATGCAGGCCCACTGAGTTAAATTAGAAAGCAGCAAAGATTGTAGCTAACTAGATTAATTACTGTTGCAGTCAGAGATTGCAAGGAAAACAAGACAATACAGGACACATAATTTATAGTATTATTTTGTAATAATCACCCAGAGTCAAATATAAGAAGTGCAGGAAATCTGTCCACATACTAAAGACCTAGAGAATCCTGCCAAGGGCCTGGATCTCACAACAGTATCCTGCAGGAGTCCAACTGAAGACCTTGAGCCCATAAATATGCCCCGCCACAAGTCCAGCTGGAGACCTAGAGCCCACGACAATGACTCATGCAAGTCTATTTCATGGATCTGTGCTGGAAAGCCCAAAGGTCAGCTGTGGAAGCTAGAAAGTCTGTGCCAGTGGGATGAAGGATCTGTGCTAGTAGGTTGAGGATTCTGCACTGGTGCCAGGAAGCAATGCTCAAAATAAGGGCCAGGGCTCCCTGAAAAGTATCACAGCCATCCTCAGTGACAATGAGGTCCTAGAGCTCCTCCAACAATGAGAACAGCCCAGTCCATATCAGGAAGCCAGCATGACAAACTTCTCCTGGAGAAGTGATGCTCAAAGTAAGGACCAGAGCTCCCTAAAGTGAACCACAGCCATTCTCAGCAACAAGGTCCCGAGCTCCTCTGATGATAACAGCCAAGTTCTTATCAGGGAAGCCAGCATGACAAGCTACTCCAGGAGAACCAACAGCTCCAAACAACACTTAGGAAAACCCACAACGTTACTCTCTTCCTCTCCAGGTCTCTCTTTTTTTTTTTTTTTTCCATAACCGGGGAGCGAAGTCCCAACCTCGCGCCTGCCAGGCAGGTGCTTTTACCACTGAGCTAAATCCCCGGCCCTAGTTTTTGAGACAGGGTCTTACTATGCAGTTTAGACCAGCCTTGAACTCACTTTGTAGCCCAGGCTGGTCTCGAATTCACAATGATTCTCCTGCCTCAGCCTCCTGAGTGCTGGGATTAAAGGTGCAAGTCTCCTTTTTATGATGGCAACAATCCTCGGGTGGGCCATCTACACTCAGCACCATGCTGATTCAGTTTAGCTGGTTGTTACAAGTTGACCATCAGTTTTCAATCCATCACAATTACTTTGTAAAAAATTCATTTGCAGTTCCATATAGGTTGAGAAAAGCAAACTCCTCTGTGGCAGAGTGCCTGGCAATTATTTTGCTCTTGATTAGCCTGAAGATGAGGGTTGTCAAAATGTTGAACAGCAACAGAATTAGGGTTTCAAATGTAATATAACTGGATTGCAGAAATAAATACGCTAAACTTTGAGCTCCCTTTAACTGGACATGGAGTTAAAGTGTGCCAAACTAGGGTAGACTGCCTCATGGATGTTTAGGAAGGAAGGCAGACATCTGGTGGACACAATTGTTTGTAATTATAATTCACCTCCTTTCTCATCAAAGCAGAACCGGTAGGAATTCTCCTCCCTCCCACGTACTGACCTGCATTGTGCATGCTGCCCTTCAATGACTTGGCTTCAGAACTGTTCACTTCATCCTCTTAACTGCTTTTAGGGTAAGCTGAGTGTGGTGGCTCACACCTGTAATTGCAGCACCCTCGGAGGCTGAGGCAGGAAGATCCCAAGTTCAAGCTCAGCTTGGGCAATTTGGTGACTTAGTGACACCATCTCAAAATAAGTAATTTAAAAAAGAACTGGGAATATAGCTCATTGGAAAGACCCTGGGGTCAAACTCTAGCACTACCACACACACTATATATATAGCATCGTGTGTGTACGTGTGAAGACAGTTGTGCTGAAAGTCACGTGACAAGGGAGTTGATTGAAGGATTAGCTTCCTGGATACCCTGGTTGATTAAAATGAAAATGTCCTCAATGATACCAGCTTCTCATATTCTTAAGAGTTTTTTCTTTAATTTTAATTTGCATTAGTACATGTTTGGAGTATGCAAAGATTATGTTCATCGTGGGGAGCTGGTACATATACATTCTCTTACAGTTTGTCTTTAAAGAGAAAATGTAGCTAGGTGTGGTCGTGCACACACATATAATCCCAACATTCAGGAGGCTGAGGCAGGAGGATTGCTGTAAATTCATGGCTAGCCTAGGCTGCACAGTGAGTTCTAGTCCAGCCTGAACTACATAGCAAGACCCTGGAGACCCAGTCCAAAAAGACAAAACAAAACAAAACAACAAAAGAGAGACAGGGAGAAAAAATGTGTCAAGAAGTAAAATCAGGTAATCAAAGGACCTAAATAATTGATTCCTTCAAATACTTCAATTATCAGAAATTTTTAAAAACTTCAAAACTTTGTATTTATTTATTTACTATTTTTTGTCTTTTTGAGACAGGGTTTCACCATGCAGGTCAGGCTGGCCTTGAACTCTGTGACCCTCCTGTCTCAGTCTCCAGAGTACTGGGATTACAGGGGTGCGCCACCACACCTGGCTAAGTCTTTTAAATTTAAATGACACAGAGGATTTCCTCAGTGACTCACTTTCTGCCTTGCATAATTTCAGTCTATCTGCCTCAGGATATGTGACCTCCCAAGGATGAATGCCACCCCTGTCATTAGGCCAATGCCAAACTGAGATACACTACAGCATATCAAGCATTACAAATGTGAAGTAGTCCCAGGTGCATTTCAACTTTGGAAAGACTTGTGGTTATCTGTAGGTGGAGTGTGTATGTATTCAGCAAAAGAGACTAGGAGATCTGCATTGCTTGTCCTTGTGGCCAGACATGCCAGAGCCAGCCAGCGTAATCCTCATGGGAATGTCTAAGAGAGTCCCAAATGGCAAAGACCAATCTCATGATACCTGTTCTCCTACAACAGACTATGTAGAAAACAGAACGGAAGCATCCTGCACCCATGTGACAGTGTCAGTCCAAATAGTACAGTCTGAGTCTGTTCTTCCAGAGTACAGCTCTTGCCAGGTGTGGTGGCGCATGCCTATAATCCCAGCACTCAGGAGCCTGAGGCAGGATGATCACTGCAAGTTTGAGGCCAGCCTGGGCAACATAAGTGAGTTGAAGACCAGCCTGCAGTACACAGTGAGACCCTGCCTCACACATACGCACACACTCACACACACACACACAGAGTGCATTTACTCTACTGTGTGCAGACTTGTGTTGACTCGCCTACCATTCTAATTTACTTAGATGTCCAGGTTATGCCGAAAGAGTTCTCCACGGAGTCCCTCTTCCGCCGTCACTGCCTGTTCGCTGGGAGCCTTTTGAGACTGCATCACTGTGCTCCCACTCGCTGGTCTGTCCACCTGTGGCTCCTCATCGACACGAGCTGAGGGCTTGTAGCCTCAGCTTCTGAGCCACTCAATAAATGCTCACTGAATACAAATCTAAGAGAGTGGACGGATTTTTAGAGTTCTCACCACCAAAGAATGGTAAGTATGTGAGGTAATGTAAACCCCATCCAGCTTGATTTAGCCACTCCACAATGTATACATATTGTAAAACATTGTATTGTACGTGATAACTATATAGGACCTTTTTTGGTCAACAAGAAATGAATTAACTGCTGGATGTGGTGGCACATGCCTGCGATCCCAGCTTCTCAGGATGACGCAGGATGATGGAGAGTTTGAGGCCAGTGTGGGTAATTTTAGTAAGACCCTGACTCAAAATTAAAACATTAAAAGGCCTAGGGATGTAGGCCAGTGGTCGAGCATTTGTCTGGCATGTGTGAGTCCCTTGGTTCAACCCCTAGTGCCACAAAATATATAAATAAGTGAATTTTAAAATGTTTGTTGGATAGATAATTTTGTACACAAGCAAGAATAATTAGCAAATTTGCAAAGGTCTGCTTATTCTTTGCCTCTTAAGGTTTAATTATATACTCCACTAATAATAGAGGCATTAGTGCCTGAAATAAGGTTATTTTTTCTAAACTTAAGCAAATAAATGTTATCTTGCCTTAAGTCTATGGTTTAGCAAAATACCTGCTTTATCTCAGTTTCATTGAGTTAGCCCTTCTGTATATTGCAAAGATCTATTGAAATTATAATATTTTCATCCTGCTGAACATTTTCAAACTGAAATAATACAGGAAAATAATTAGATAACAGTATCTGAGAGCCTAGAAAAATGCGCTGCATTCAGTAGGTACCTAAAACTTGATTATTTCTCTTTCATATATTTTATTTACTTTTTTTTTTTTTTTTGTACCAGAATTGAACTCACAACCTCCCACTTACCAGGTAGGTATTGTGCTGCTGAGCTATATCGCCACCCTTACTTTTAGTTTTTTGAAACAGAGTTTCACTGTGTTTCAGGCTGAACTTGAACTCACTATGTAGCCCAGGCTGGTCTTAAATTTGTGGTGTTACTCCTGCCTCAGCCTCCCTGAGTGCTTGGATTACAGGTATACGCCACCACACCTGACTTTCTTATAAATACATTTTTTTCTTACAATTTTTTTTAAACAATGAAAACTAGTTTTAGAGCTGGGTAAGAAGCATAAAATTAATTTCAGCAGAAGATGAATGGGAAAAAAATGGGGGAGGGGTGCGGGGATGCTACATTGTGTTTGGACCTAGCAAAGAAATTTAACTACTGCATCAGAATTTAAAATATTACCCGGGCCCTGTATTTCCTGGTATCATAATGAAAATGCGTCTATGTTAGAGTGCCAAAAAAATACATAAATATCTAGTTAAATTCGATTTTCAGATAAAGAATGAATAATTTTTTAAGTATAAGTACGCTCCCTTGTAATATTGGAGACATGTAAGATTTGGGACATGCTTATACTGAAAAAGTTATCCATCGTGATTTGAATTTCAAATTGAACTCAGCATCCTGTATTTTCAGTTGCTACATCTGACAGTCCTAATCAAACAACAATGACTACCGGTGACTTGCAAAGCAACAATAATTTGATGTGCTCTTTTTATTTTTTAAGAACATGTTCCTGGCAGTCAGCCAATTGCTTGATGGCTTTTAAGTTCATTTCTGTCCTTATCCTAAACTTATGGTTAGTTTGCATAATGGCAGTATGATTTCACCTTCCTTTAGCAAATGCTTCAGAATCAAAATATCTATTTTGGCTCTCCATGGTTGCCAGAATGCGGCCCTCCCCCGCCCCCACCCCGCGGAACAGTTGTCAGTCCTGGCTGAAAGCCAGACATTTGGTGTAGAATGCTCAGTTGCTCGCTCTCCTGGAGGTGCGGTGGAGGTGTCCACAGCAGGTTCTCCTCGCTGGCGCGGATCCGGCAGCCAGGAGCCAGTCGCCCTGCCGCAGACCTGCCCTTCCTGGCGAGGCGCCCCAAGCATGCGCACAAGGAGGAGAGGGGCCCGGGGCTTGAGCAGTGCGGCCGGCGGTCAGCGGTCAGCAGAGGCCTGCGACCCACTGGGGCGCTCTGGTTCACAGAGCAGAGGCCCCGCGAGCCGAGTCTGGATGGCGGCCTTGACAGGGCACCGCCAGCCAAGAAAGAAAAACCAGAAGTTGCATTAAATTGGTCCTTTTATGGGCACTTTTCCCCCTTCATTATCACCTCTCTCAAGCAGCCCTATCAATCATCTCCAGCCTGAACTCTAAACCTCCAGGGATCTGCTAGGTGAGCAGCTGTGGGAGGCCGGGCCTCCTGCCAGAGCAAACCCCAGCACATTCCGGGGCCCGGGCCAGCTCCAAAGCCCTCTTGCCTTTCTTCTCCCAGCCCGAGGGATTGGACGGTCGTCTCCTTTCCTCCCTGACCACCTGTTATTTCCAACTGCGCCAGCTCCTCCCCGGACCCACGGGGACAGAGACAGCTCCACAGCTTGCTGCCCGCTTCCCCCAGCTGCCCCCGGCTGCACCCCAACCACGAGGCAGAGGACCGCTGAGCCTCTGCCCTGTCTTCCGGTTGAGCCCATCTTCCCGGCGAGGAACTGAGTCCTCCGCAGGTCGTCAGTCACAGAGATGCCCTTCTGCGGCTGAGGCCCAGTCCCTGGGGACAAGCCCCACCCGCTGTGTGCACAACACTGCCCGGCGACGTGCTAAGAAAGGGACTTTCCCTAACGCTGCAGACCTGCCCGCAGGAGAACACAAAACCCACGGGGTGAAAGGATGCATCTTTGAGGCTTCCTGAGACTTTCTGGGGTGAGACAAACGAGAAGTGACCTAGTGAAGGAGTAGTTTTCAAATTTTGGTGCACATAAGAATCATCCAGAAGACCTGTTAAAGTTCACAAACAAAGACTTTTTAAAAATTATTTTATTTTTTGAAGATACCAGGGCTAGCCGGGCATGGTGGCAAAACTACCTTAGTCCCAACAATCTGGAGGCTGAGGCAGGAGGATCGCTGCAAGTTCAAGGGCAGCCTGGCTACATAGTGAGTTCAAGGCCAGCCTGAACTACATAGCAAGACCCTGTCTCAAAAAACCAATAGAGAAAGAAAGAAGGAAACCAGGGCTGGGGGTGTAGCTTGGTGATAGAGCACTTGTCTGGCATATGCAGGGCCCAGGGTTCAATCTACAGTGCTGGATACACACACACTCTCACATATGTGAACTGAATGATGATAAAAACACACGATAAAAAATTAAATAGGTAAAGTAGTGCTTAAGACAAAATTTGTGACTTGAAAATCTTTACTAGAAGTTTTAAATCAGTGATCTAAAACTCCATATTGAAAAATAGAGAAACAAAAAGAACCTGATAAAAGGTAGAAAAAAATGTAACTTTTTTTCCTTGCCTATTCAAAAAGAATCAAGCTATATCATGTACAGATACAAATTCCCTACGATGAATGTGATTACTGTGTATACCTAAAATGTACCAGTAAACTTAATTTTTTAAAAAAGAGATAATAAATACAAAAAGAAAAATAAAGAAAATTCAAACAGTCAAAAGTTGTTTCTTTGAAAAGTTAAGAAAGCCAACAAATAAAAAGAATAACAAAATGGGGGCTTCTCAGTGGTAGGGTATGTGCTTAGCATGTGCAAGGCCCTGGATTTGATCCCCAGTGCAAGAAAAAAAATGATTTAAAATACTATTTAAGCCGGGCGTGGTGGCGCACGCCTTTAATCCCAGCACTCGGGAGGCTGAGGTAGGCGGAGCGTTGTGAGTTCGAGGCCGGCTTGCGAGCGCAAGGCCTGCCTGAGCTACGTAGTGCGACCCTGCCTCAAAAAAACCAGGGCCGGGAGTTTGGCTCAGCAGCTTAAGCGCCTGTCTGGCAGGTGCGAACCTGTGAGTTCGATCCCCGGTGCCGCAAAAAATAAAATACTATTTATAACATTAAGGTATTTTAAATATTGAAGGATAAATTTAATAATTACGAACAAGATGTGTATACCAAAGACTATAAAACATTGCTGAGAGATTTTAAAGAGCTAACTAAATAGAAAGAAAAACTTCACTTCTGAACTGAATGACTCAATATGGTTAAAAATATCCATTCCTCCTAGGGCAGCTACAGAATCCATGTAATTCCAATCATAATTCCAACAAACTTTATTGTTGGACGTAACAAATTTGTTCTAAAATTTGAATGAAAATGTAAAAGATCTAAAATGGTGAAAACAACCTTGAAGTACAAAGTTGGAGGTCTCGCGTGGTTATATTTCAGGGTTGCAGCTGGGGCTACAGTGGTCATGACAGTGTGGACAAAGGCAGACAGGCAGATTAGTTAGAATCAAGCCCAGAAATAGATCTATGCATGGATAGTCAGCTGATTTTCATAAATGTGCCAACGCTATTCAGCGGGAAAAGCAAATCTTTTCCACAAATGGTGCTAGAATAACTGAACACATGTGTGGAAAATTTGGACCATAGTCTCAAAAATTAATTCAAGATGGACCCTACCCCTAATGTAAAAGCTAAAACCATAAAGTTTTCAGGAGAAAAACGCTGGAGAATATTTTTTGCGAACTTGGGCAAGTAAATTTTATAGAAAGGGAATAAAAGCATTACATTTCCAATGAAAATTGATTAAAATTTTCAAAACTTTAAATTTAAAAATTTGGCTCATCCAAATATATCTGTTATTAAATGAAAAGATAACCAACTCGAGACTGACAAGTCTTATATTCCAAATATAAAGAGCTACAAACATAAGAAAGAGATAAGCAAGCCAATAAATAAAATGAGTGAGACTTGAACAAGTCCTTCACAAAAGAAGATACGAATAGTTGACCTTACTAATCATGAAGGAAATGCAAAGAGAACTGTTGGGAGATTTAATGTCACACTCAGAGTAACAAAAATTTAAAAACTGACACCACCATGTGTTGGTGAGGATGTGGAATAACTGACACTCTCAGACACTGCCCATGGTGGTGAAAAATGGCACAAACATATTGAAAAATGATCAGGCAATTCCTTACACCAGAAATCCCACTCCCAGGTATCTACCCAAGGAAAATAAAAACAATGCAAATGCTGACTAAAAGACTTGTACAAGAATATTCGTAGAAACAATGTCCCAACACCTGAGGCTGAGGCAGGAGGATCGCCATGAGTTTGAGGCCAGCCTGGGCCACATAGTGAGTTTAGGGCCAGCCTAAACTACATAGTGAGACACTGTGTCTAAAATCCAAAAACCAAAAACAAAACACAATAGCAACAAAAACTATTGATACATAGGAGAGCACGCAATGGTATGCAAATCTATGATTTCATATATATTAGGTCCAAGAACAAATGAAACTAATCTATGGGCTACTGGACATGCTGGCACATACCTGTAATCACACTCAGCTACATAGTGAGTTCAAGGCCAGCCTCAACTACATAGTGGGATACTGTCTCACCCCCTGACCCCCCAGAAAGATTAATCTATGGGGCTGGAGACTAGAGTACGCGGAATGGCCCCTCACAACGGGGGGCTGAAGGGAAGTTCCGGGTGGTGCCGTGTTCCTCGTCTCCACTGGGAGGTTGGTCCTGGAGGTACGGATGTTTTCCACAGCAGTGAATCGTACCCTTACGATTAGTGCCCTTGGTGATATATAAGCGTTAGCTTGATTAAGCAAGTGCGATTGAACACAAGTCCTGTAGATCAGCCTGACAAGTGCAGGCCGCACTAGAACCATAGGGAGTTCTCACGGGGCCACGGTCAGGATGGGGCCTCAAGGTTCGCATTTTAGGAAGGTTACTGAGCTGTTTCGTTTGAAGAAAGGTTGGACCGTTCTTTTTTCTTTTTTATGCCAGCATCAATGGAAATTGTGCAGTTCCTTTGTAGTTAACTCACCACAGCACGAGAATGCCAACCTGCGCTTGTCCTCCATCCCCACTTCACCCCTTTTAGTTCTTATGCCTTTGTTTTGTAAAAAACTAAATAAAACATTAAGATCCCTATAGTGAAATTATTTTCCTACAGGTATTCTACAGGGTGCTGTGGAAATCCACCAAGAGACCCAGGATGTCACTTATTTATGGAATGGATTAGATTCTAGACTTAGACAGCAGTTCTGACTTCAGACATGCAGTTCGAGTTACAATCCAAAAGTCTTAGAAAAGCAAGTGAGTCCACATTCAAAATGTGATAAAAGGTAAGTAAATGAAACTGTGAAGATTTAACCTAAAAATGCACATCTGTGGCAAGCTGTGGGCTGTGCTTTCCATTTTGTGGTGCCTCTGTGTGCCCTGTTGGATCGCTGTCCCTCACTTGGTCCTCGTAGGCATTAAACTCTGCGTGGCCTTTAAGGGACATGATGTTATCTGTAGCAGCTGTCTCAAAGTCTCTGAGAGGGTATTTTATTTTTATTAGTGTTGCTTCTTTCATTCATAGTTGAAGGGAATCTAAATTAGGATTAAAGATACGAAGGAGGCCAGGGGGCCCATATGGTTCCCAGAACATCTTTGGTTAGGCCTCCTGTAATTGATAAATGTGTGACCAACTGGTTTTCTGAAGTCACTGGACTACTTTCGGAATTTTCTGGAACCTTCCATTACCTTTCCATCTTTTCCTTTGATAATTCTGAAGCGTCTAAGCCCAGCAGGCAACGGGTCCTCCACGGGAATACTGTTCTACGAGCTTAAGCAAAATCTCTGGCTAAAATGAAACTCTGACGTCGACTCACTCAGTTGTATCACTTCAAAGAGGAAAACAAATAAAACCCAGCTTCCTGTCATCTCCCAGCATTAAAGGATGACAGACTACAGTTGCTTTCCGTTTTGACTAGAAGCAAAACTACAGATGAATAACATGCTAGATCAAGAAGCCAAGCAAACCGAAGCAACCTCTTCATCAGCAGAAGTCAACAAAAGACAGAACGAAAACCTCCCACGCTGACAGAAGCTCTTTGCTGAGCAATCAGATCATGACCTAATATTTTACATGAACTACGGAAATCTACATATACTTTTTACCTATTTACAAGGAGTAAAAAAGAAACTACTAAAATGATAGACATGTTCTCAGTTACCATGGAAAGCTTTCCTTTCCTAAAGGTGAGTTCCTCTCCCCTCCTCCTTCCCTGATAGAAAATCTTGATTATTGCAGACCACTAGAGTGGGGATTTTTTTGGGAGGGGAGTGGTACTGGGGTTTGTATCCAGGGCCTTCTCATTGAGTTGCATCTGAGATTTTCTTATTTTTATTTTTTATTTTTGAGGCTGAATGTCTTAGTTATTTTTTCTCTTGCTGATACAAAATACTGTCACAAGTTAAGGGAGGAAAAGTTTATTTAGCTCACAGTTCATAGAGGTTTCAGTCCATAATCCACTGGTTCCTGGGCAGAGTGGCATGGCATGGGGGCAGCAGTTCAAGGTGGCAAAAAACAGCACAAACAACAAGAAAGAGAGAGACAGAGAGAAGACAAGCCTCTTCTCACCCTGTTTATTGTATGCACGCAGGGCGTAGTACTCACACCCTTAATCCCTGCATTGGGCCATGAATCAAACACAAACTCTGGATTCAGCCACCTCTGACAAGCCCATCCCTTGTGACTACATGAGGCTTTGGGGGGACATCCAGACATAAGCCATAACACTGAGCCTCACTAAGTTGTTGAATTCCCCAGGCTAGAATCAAGCATGAAATCCTCCTACCTCAGCCTCCCACGGTGCTGAGATTGCACCTGTGGGCCACCACACCGAGCTTAGAGTGAGAACTTTTGGATATCCTGAGACAGTCATTATGCTATCCTTCGCTCATTAATTTATTTGTCACACACTCATTTATTCATTAGAATCTGCTTGCTGTGTGCCAAGATTGTGGGAGGATCACATGAAAATATTACCCATACTTTTAAGGTTGCTGGTTTTTGATGGTGCCAACACTTGATGAATTTATTCTGACAACCTCCACCCCACCCCTGAGGACAAGGGTAGCAGCTTTTCATGAGAAGGCAATCACATAAGGAGAGGGCTAACGTGAATAGTTGCAAGAAACAGTTAGTGTATAATCAGATTCATTAGAGCACCAGTCACCCTGGTAAGTCACACCTTTACCCTTACAGCCCTTACTCATAGAAGAGTTTACAATGATTTAGGGTTCTCCAATATGTGGTCTGTGGGCTCAGAATGACTTGGGGCACTGCGAAAATGATTAGTTCTAGAGTCAACCCTGGAGTGGCATCTTGCGTGCTATAAAGTGGACAGCCATCAGTACACACCATCTGCAGGGTCCCTGCCAGCTCTGAAGGTCACAACCAGTGCTCAACCATGCAGAAGAGAGTGTGCCTCGAAGAAGATGAGATTCTGATTAAGGCTGGGGGATGCTGAGGAGAGAAAAGACAACTTTAAAAAGCAGAAAACTTTAGACATTGTACAATTGAAACACAGAAGAATTACACTGTGATAGTCACTCCTTAAAAGAGTAAAAACAACATGATTTTGAAGTGAACAATTCCAGTATGCTTTGTAATGGAGAAATCTACTAGGAGTAATCATCTTAAAATGTGCAGTTGCTAAATGAAGCTATAATTAGAAAGAGAATAGAGAATAAATTCCAGATGCCTCTATTTCATGCAGTGCCGCAGTAACATTGGGCTAAGCAAGAGCTGCTCGGTTTAAGTTAGAGATGACAAGTGTTTGCCACAGAATGGAATCAATATTTTTGGTAGAATCCCTTTAATCATCATGCTGGTGGGGGATTATACTTCACTGGTCATAGGAGGAAAACAGACTGAAGAATCATAGCATAACTGAGGAAACATAACATTTTGATTTACTGTTAACAGTGATTGTTTGGGATCTGTCATTTATTCAGTTGTTTGAGAGGCCCGCTAAAATCAAAAGCATATTTCTGGGTCAGAACAATCATGAAAAAGGAAAACATTGAAAATTCAATAAATTCTCTCACTAGTGAACCAATTCTCTTCTGTGGAAGCAGCCGGCCACACTTGTGGGATAAATTCTCAGTTCCTTTCACAAATACAATTAATTACTGGAGGAAGCTGGACTCCACAAGGTCTTACTCAAAACAGATGTGGCAAACTGGCTGAGGCTGTGCCCACTTGCAACCCCAGCAGTCCGGGAGGCTGAGTCAAAAGGATCAAAATTTCAAGCCCAGCCTGGGCAACTTAGTGATTTGCCAAGAACCTGTCTCAAAATAAAAGATAAAAAAGAGGGGTAGGGATAGCCCAGTGCAAAGGTCCTGGGTTCAATCCCCAGGACTGATTGTAAAAAAGCAAAACAAACAACAATAAACAGACACTACTGTGTCAATACTTACAGCCATGCCTATTTTTTCTTCCTCAAACCTAAAAATTAATTTTTAAAATAAATGTGCCTTATTCATGAGGTCCCTCTGGAGGGGTCTAACCTTGTGAAGTTTGCACACTTGTGGGTCCTTTTGCACTCCAGGTGCATCTTGGCTCTTACATTTACATTATTATGATCTACCTGCAGACAGCTGAGCACTGTGCTCTCCTTGGTGATATGGAATGCTCACTCGAGGGGTTTGCTGAATGGTGTTATGGTTTGTGTCTAGACATCTCCCCAAAAATCTTATGCAGTCATAGGGCTTTTTTGGAGGTAACTGAACCCAGAATGTGTGATTCATAGTAGAGTGCTGGGATTAAGTGTGTGAATGCTACAACTGCCCTAGGGCCAGTAGCTTCCAAACAATATAAGAGACAGAAAGGGGCCTCTCTCTCTTTCTCCTTTTCTCTCTCCCCTTCCTTCCCACCCCTTCCCCTCCATCTTCCCTTCCCTCTCTCTCTTTTCCTCTCTCCCACTCTTTCTCCCTCTCTTCCTCTCCCTTCTCCTTCTCTCTCTCCCTCCCCCTTTTCTCCTCTCCTCATCTCTGTCTCCCTTTTTACTTTTGCTATCTTCTGCCACCGTGACTTTTTGCTCCACTGCCACATGCCACCCTGCCTTGGAGCTAGCAGATTATGAACCTACAAACTGTGAGATAAATAAACCTTTTCCCCCTTTAACTTGTGGGTGTTGGGTATTTTGTCTCAGCAATAAGAAAAGTAGCTGAGACAAAATTTGGTATCAAAGAAGTAGGTCATTATTGTAACTATACCAGACCATGTACTTTTGGGGGCTTTGGAGCTAGCTTATGGGAAGGGAAGAGTTTGGAAAGGTTTGGAGTTGCTGGTTGAAAAAACAGAGCTGGAATATTGTTGGAAGTCATTGAAACTGGAAATTGAACACATGTGCAGGGCTGTGGCATGGCCAAGGCATGGCCAACCCAAGGACAATGAGATGCCTCAAAGGGCAAGATAAGGTCACAGCTGAGGACACCTGGCTCCAATTAACTAAATGAAGACTGTAGCTGCACACATTCCCCTCCTGTAGTAAAATGCAACATGGAGATCTTCTCCTAAGATACTTCTCCTAAATTAACAGAATTCGTTACTTAGAAAAGTCCTTGAACCACTCCCAAGGTCTGTTCATTTCCTGCATTTTCCACTCTACCCCCTAAATAAATAATGGGCTACCCAGAGACATCCCCTGTCTTAGCCACCAGAGTCCCCAAACTCTGAAGAGGGTTTTGATCCTCCTGGAGCCTAAAATCATACCACTTGTCTCATTTATTTAAGCCTTTGCTGTACACTTGTTTGGGAGATTGGGAATCTAGGCCAGGTGCCTGATAACTGGTGCCTAAACAGGGATCTGAAATCCTGCCTAGAGTGGAAAGTGTGGAAATGGAGAAGGCCTTCGCAGGATAGAAACCTCACCGGGGATGCCTGGAGAAGAGAGGGAAGAACAAGGGTGAATCTTCCCACTGTGAACAAGCTGTTTTGTCTGGGAGTAAAAATAGGGCAAAGGTCTGCAGCTGAGGAGCAAAGGAACTCACAGCTCCTCCAAGGCCTCCTTAAATGCTCAGGGGTTTGTGTGCCAAGAAAGACCTAGAAAAATATTGAAAGAGGTGACAAAATATAATTCGTGGTTTCCTCAGACAGGCATTATAAATATTGATAATTGGGAAAAAATTGGAAAAAAATCTTAAAAAGGCATATAGCACAGGAAAATCATTTCCCCTGAGACATTCTCAACTTGGAATCTGATTCTGTCAGTTTTGAGTGCATTTACTGTGAGGCTCTTGCAGAATGTTTTGGATACATATCGATGGACAACTTATGATATCAAACATCTGGTACAAACATGCCTGTCTCCTGCTCAATTCCTTCATTTTGATGTAAAACTAAAAACTCTTATTTCAGAGCAAGCTCATATAAACAGAATGGGTCCCTATCTGCCTCCAGCAATAAAGGAAGAAACACTTTCTGGGACAGGAATGTATGTGCCGCTTGGGGAACAGATTCAAGGTCCTGATGAGCTATATTTGCAATTGGTAGATTTAATAAAAGGAGTATGGATAACAATTCCAGAGCAAGGACCCCAAGAACATTTTACTCAATTTGTTGCTAAATTACAAGAAGCCATTCACAGACAGATTTCAAACACAGAAGCTGTGAACATTTTAACTCTACAATTAACATGTAAAAATGTCAATCAGGACTGTAAACAGGCTTTAAATCCTATAAAATCGACTAATGATTTAACAACATATATTTGAGCTTGTCAAGACATTGGAACTGAGTTATATAAGACAACTATGATGGCTCAGGTTATGGCTGGTCTTGCAAATACAAAAGGAAGTAAGGTGAAATGTTTTAACTGTGAAAAAATGGGGCATATTAGAAAAAATTGCAGAGTTCTTGCCGGATCTAATAAGACAGACGCTGCAACTGCAGCAAGTCAAAGAAGCAATGCCTCTGGCATGGAGGACTCGGGTTCTTCACCTGGACTCTGTCTGAGATGCCGAAAAGAGAGGCATCGGGCCATTCTACATTCCATAAAGGAGTAACTATTATGCCTGGTGTGATCGATGGTGATTGTAGAGATGAGATACAAGTTCTTGCATGTGCTATGGATCTATGGGTTTTTGAACAGGGAGATGATGTGGCGCAGTTGGTTTTGTTACCTATAGATAAGCTTTCCTTCTTAAAATATAGACAGTTCAAGAGGGAGCAAGACTCTCAGAGCAAGACTACAAAACGAGAGATTTACTTTACACAGGCAGTGACTAAAAACAGGCCTATGTGCTTTATAAAGATTAACGGGAAGTGCTTTGAAGGTCTAATAGACACTGGAGAAAATGTGTCTGCAATTGCATCAGAACAATGACCAAAGGGCTCCTACATCTCGTATCAGGCTGGGAACCCCCAACTGTGTGTTACGAAGTGCTTCACCCCTGCCTTATGAGGGGCCAAACCAACAAAAGAGGTTCTTTTTACCATACATGGCACCTATTCCAGTTAACTTGTGGGGAAGAGATTTGTTACAAAAATGGAAATTAGTGCTGACTAGTGATTTTGACATTAAAACTAAACAAACAAGTTCCAACATGGAAACTAAACAACTAGATTCAAGTCCTAAGATTAAACAAATGACAGCTAAGATGGGATATCAAAAGGACAAGGGACTAAGAAAAAACTTACAGGGAGTCAAACAGCCTGTTAAAATTATACGTAGGAAAGGCAGTTAAGATAACGAATATCAGCAGGTTTTGTGACAAGGGCCCCCATAGCAGCTAGTAGGGGAAGGATTTACATTTGTGTCTTACCTATGTTAATTAAGAGTAAATAGTCCCTTTCTTTGCTGTGTGTCTAGAAGACTGGTGTGCATTTACTAACATATAAAATGTGATTGCTAGATAATAATTAGGAAGTTTAACCTGTGAGATACAAAGATACAAAATTTTACAAAGATACAAAATTTTACAAAGATACAAAAATTTAAGTAAAGCATAGCCACGGCCACCACCTCCAGGCAAGGAGACAGGAGCCATAGCCGGAGGTGGAAACCACAAACAACAAAGGAGACCAAAAATGACATTGACCTATCTGGGTGCCAGTGTGTGCTGTTCAGCTGCATCATGGACCCAAACCCAGAGAAGGAGTTGTCTCCACCTCTCAAAAAGCAAATGCTCAGTCCTATGACAGTGATGCTTGGAGACCACACACAATCCACAAGAAAGGATGAATCTAGAACCAAACTTAATTGACCCAGGATGCCCAGGAGATGATAAAAATGAAACCAAAGGTGTAAATAGGTGATAACCAAACAAAAATGAAAGTAGGGGACACAATAGTTACTAGCATTAAGATAAAATTCAAAAATACATGTTAATTATAAATAAGATTTTGTCCTTTCCAAAATTCTTTTTATAAGAGATCTCTGCTAATTGACCTACAACAATTCTGACTAGTTAATTTATAGTTATAAATTCTAAATTTGTAAGAAATTATTATAATTCACATTGGTTAAAAGTATATTTGAGTGCACTCTGATTTTGTAAGATGTTTGTCAGTTTGTATGTGTATTTGTTGTCTGTTTGTCCAGTCTGTTTGTAAGCAGTTGTTGGGAGTTGCTGAGCTAAGGATTGTTCACACATGTGGAACAAAAAGCACAAGTGCCTATACAGGAGCGCCCCAGTGGTACGGAACACCTGAGAAACACCCCGAGGGCACGAGGTGCTGGAGGTGAACAGGTGTTCCAACACTGAGAACACAGGGAATAAAAATGGAGCTTGTTCAACAAAGGGATGTGATACAAGTATATAAATAACCCCTGGAAACTTAGAGAGTTCTCACAAACCCCGACAAGCTGTGTGCTTGTTTCTGTCTGTTTGAATCTGTACAGATCAGCTATCCATGTTTGTCCATTTATCTGCTCTGTAAACAGCTCTTCCTTTTGTTTTGAGCTCAACAATTTTTTCTCTTTTTTCCTTTTTATTTTGCATTTTTGGATCATTTGATCAAAGATTTGTTTGGGTTATAGATTTACAAAGCATGCTTCCACCTGGGTTGCCAGCTGGTCCAAATGCCACCTTGTTCACCAGCTGGTCCAAATGATGCAAAGATTAGATATGTAAATTAATATATACTGTTGTTTATTATGGACTTGAGAATCTCATTATTTAAAAAATTAATGGGTTAAGTGTTATGATTGGGCTTTTCATCAGTTGTCAAAAATAAATAAATTAATTAAAAATATTTTATTAAGAAGAGTAAACAAAATCCCTGGGGGTTGAGATTGTTGGACAGGTCTCTGACTGAGGAATAAGAAAGCAGTTGCCTGGTAGGACTTTTCAACAGTTCTTGTTCATTGATCAGAGGCCCCAGTGACCTCCACAGCCTTATGGGAGGCAACCCAACTAAAGTTACAAAATATATTATTGTAATATGTTCACATTGGTCATCATCAAAGATGGTATATTAGTGTATTCATGCTTCCAGATATGCAAGTATTCCAAAATGTAAAATAGGGATTATATATGATGACAGAATTTTGTTTCAGATTCAGACCTCTGCCTTCAACAAATGCTTATGAGATGTACATCCCATTAAAGGTCAATAAGTTAGGTAAAACAAGTTAGGTATTAAATAGGGATGATTGATCAAAAAGGGAGATATTTTATGTCAAAATGAAAATCCAGGTATAATACAAAATGTCATGATTGTCATGCTATAATGTTGTGTATGGTTTTGATTTCTGATTTTCTGTGTAAAATATGTAACTGTTAACACTTTAGAGGTATTCAAATGTTAAAATATCCATGGATAATAGAAAATAAGTTTCATTTAATGTTTTAAGGTATTTCATATCTAGATAATATAGTAATGTTAAACTTACTGCCTCTAATACACTGTGTTGTTATCAATCTTTTCTTCTGGGTGTTCAACAACTAAGGTTTAGAAAAATTAGAAAGACAGATAGGTTAAGAGAATAGTCAATATTTTGGCTTCAGCCCTTCAAGGTCAATGAGGATCTAGGACATAAAAGATCCTCTGCTTGCATCATCCATAGATACTCAGTGAGTCCCCGATCTTCTGATCAAGAAGATTATGAGACCACAGAGGAAAGTGATCTTTGATGTATGGTGTGCCTAAGGAGAGTCACCAGGAGAAAAAAATATCCCAAGTTTTCATAGAAAGCAACTTTGTCAAGCAATGGCCATGACTTATTCTGATAGCTGACACTGACTGCAGAGCCAAGATGTGCTATGCATGGTTCCAAGGCAATTCCTAAGGAGACCTAACTGACCTTGATAGACAGTAAGGAACTGATTGTATTTAATACTGGTTTCATCTTAACTTGGTCTTGAGCCTCCTACGGAAAAGTGTAACTTCAAAAGGTATAATGCAATGCCATAATAAAATGTTAACTGTAAAAGAAGCTCAAATCACTAACACCTTCTGACAGTTGCTGGCTACACTGTTAACTGATTATTGTTATAGATAGATGGGCTGGACAGGGTTTAAATTATGGGAATTCTCATAACACAGCTTCTCCGGCTTCAACTGATCACCCATCCTGTGCAACAACTAAACAAAAAGGAGGAATATGTTGGGAGTTGTTGAAACTGGAAATTGAACACACATGCAGGGCTGAAGCATGGCCAGGGCATGGCCAACCCAAGGACAATGAGATGCCTCAAGGGGCAAGATAAGGTCACAGCTGAGGACACCTGGCTCCAATTAACTAATAAAGACTGGAGCTGCACACATTCCCCTCCTGTAGTAAAATGCAACATGGAGACCTTCTCCTAAGATACTTCTCCTAAATTAACAAAATTCGTTACTTAGAAAAGTCCTTGAACCACTCCCAAGGTCTGTTCAGTTTCCTGCATTTTCCACTCTACCCCCTAAATAAATAATGGGCTACCCAGAGACATCCCCTGTCTTAGCCACCAGAGTCCCCAAACTCTGAAGAGGGTTTTGATCTTCCTGGAGCCTAAAATCATACCACTTGTCTCATTTATTTAAGCCTTTGCTGTACACTCATTTGGGAGATTGGGGATCTGGGCCAGGCTCCTGATAGAATACTTTAGGCTGTTATGGATGATTCTGGTTGGAGCTCAGAAGACCAGAAGGCTGGTAGAAATTCTGCCCTTAAAGACAAGTTTCAAGAGTTTTCTGCTTGGCTGCTAGACTCCAGATGATGTGCGTTATGACTTAGCAGAAAGTTTGCCTGCATTTTGCTTGAGACTTTGCCTGACACTGAGATTAAGAGCAGTGGCCCAGTTAATCCCTCAGAAGAAATTTCTAGGCAGTCTAATGTTGAGGCAGTAGCATGGCTATTATTGGAGGCTTTTAGACAGATTTAAGAGCAAAGAGCTCAACAGAATGATTCCAAATGTTTTGAGTTTGGCCAGTAAAGTTGTGGCCAGCAAAGATGGAACAGAGAAAAATTAGTCATTGAATGCTACAGTCAAAAGAGAAGGAAGCCTGGCTACTGCTCCAGCTGGCAGCAGACCTTGGGACCATACACATGGCACTGGTTTTAGGTGCATGCAGAATGCAAGAGCTGTGAGATCAGGAAGGCTTCCTCTCAGATTTCAGACAGCCTGGGGGGCCTGGCAGTGTGCTCCCAAGAGTGCAGTTTTTGAAGCTGTGAGAGTGGAGTCAAAGGTGAAGTAGAGATTTCAGAAGTTTGAGAAGCCAAAAACATGGACTCTGGGGAAAACTGTAAGGAGGGAGCAGAGATAGTCTAAGAGAGAGGCTATAAGAGATATAACTGCCAGAAGTTCTGTAGGGGCAGAGCCACCCTAACCCTTAGGAATTCACATCTTGCCACAGATTGCCTTGGATGCTGCACATGGAATTACAGGACTTAATGTTTGCAGATTTTGGACTTTCTTTGATCCCATGTCTTTCTGTCCTCCTTTTTGTACCTTTTGGAATGGAAATGTTTATCTTGTGCCATTATATGTTGAAACTGTTTAGCTTTCTTTATTTGTATAGGGGTTCAGAGCTAAGAGTTTGTCTTAAATCTCAGAGGAGACTTTGGACTTAGACTTTTTAGCAATACTGAAACTAATAGGACTTTGGCGAGTCTTGCGGATGGACTGAATGCCTTTTACATAAAGTGGGGAACCAGGGACAGAATGTTATGGCTTATATCTAGATGTCCTCCCAAAGCCTCATACAATCAAAGTCTTTTTCAAAGGTGACTGGATCGAGACTATGTGATGCTGGAATTGATTCACGGTGTAATGCTAGGATCAAGAGCACTAGGATTAAGGGTTTGAGTGTTATCTGCCCTAAGTAGCCTGGATAAGATATAAGGGATAGAAAGGGCTACAGTCATCCCTCTTGCTTGCTTTGCTACCTTCTGACCACCATGAACTGTTTCTCCTCTGCAATGCCTGCCTGCCATGTCCCCCTGCCTTGGAGCCAGCTGATTCTGGACTGAAACCTCTACAAACTGTGAGCTGAAAAAGCCTCTCCCCCTCTAACTTGTGGGTGTTAGGTATTTTGTCTCAGCAATGAGAGAAAAGTAACGAACACACATGGTACTTTTGAAATAACCTGTGCCTGATATTGAAAAGGGCGGACATGGGCTGGGCACAAAGTTCAGTGACAGCAAACTTGCCCGCCATGCACAGAGATGTTCAGAAAGGTGTTTAAAACATGCTGTGCAGTTGTGTTCCTGTCTAGAAAACTCATATGTTGCCTTGTTTTCAAATACATTGTCTTATTGACTGCTTAAGGACATTCCCAGGCATAGCACATTAAAAACATATTAAAGCTTCATTTCAGACTTTTGGAAGCTCCCTTTCTTCTTCCATGGAGGGTTGATGATTTCCTATTTCTTCCACTCCCCTCAGTCTCTGCCATCTTTGGATCATTGCCCTCTTCAGTCATTTCTCATTGGAAAAATAAAATGCTGAAACCATTAAGCATGAACATTGTTTTAACCTCTTGTCTATGTTTCCTTTTCCTTACAAATCTACAGCCCAGCTGTCCTTTCTTTCCTTTGTCATCAGAACAAAAGGTATTCTTCGTCCTGTCTAAGGGCTTTAGAAATAATGTCATTAAGTTTTAACACAGTAATATTACACACTCTTTGCAGAAAAATAAGACAGTATAAATGAGAAATGGCCTTTATTATTCCCCCTATGCAATATTAACCAATTTTACTTTTTTTTTTTTTTTTTTGGTATGGGGGTTGAACCCAGGGCCTTCTCAGTGAGCTACATCCTCAGCTCTTTTTAAAAGACAGGATATCCTTAAAACACTAAGTTGCCCAAGCCAGGCTCAAATTTTCCATCCTCCTGCCTCAGTCTCCTGGAGTGCTAGGATTGCAGGTCTGCACCACCAGGCTCCACTCTCTTCCACTTATTGATGACTCCTTACTGCTGTTAACCCCCAAGTCCACACCCCCAACCAACACTGCTCCTCTGAATTCCCACAGCAGATTGTTCCGTCCACTCCTAATTCACCTCCTCCTCCACCGCAGCCCCTGTCTTTTCTCCAGAATTGCTTCTTCCTTCCACAGTGATTGCTGCATTGGCCTCACGATCAGAGCCAAAAGCATGAGTCATCCCTGGTCTTCTTGCTTGTCCTCTCTTCAGCTACTGCATGATCTGGGCCAGTCCATCTGGCATCAGTGTTCTCCAGCACCAAGTCCAGCCCCGCTGCCTGCCGCCTCCTCCTGCTGTCATTATGTCTGAACTGGTGATGCCCACGATGTCCCAGCGGGTTCCCTTGCGTCCTGCCCTTGCTGGCCGCTCCCACCTGCTCGCTGTCCATGTGCATCTGTCTGCACTGTCAGTGCTGTGAGGCCGCCTGCAGGGTCGGGGTGACGCGTGCCCAGGGGCTGTCTGTGCGGGTCATCCTGACTGTGGGGCTCCAAATCATTGCATCCCTCGCCTCTCTTTCTCCTGGTGAGCTCATCCTCCACTTCAGTCTCAGTCTGTCCTTCCCAGCATCCTTCCTTCGCATTCACAGACACAGTGAAGTGCGGCTTTTTCTCTCTCAGAGTACCTGTCTCTACCTCCTTTCACGTTCTGCCCACCTCATCAGTCCTCCGCTGTGCCAGATTCTGCATTGCTGCTGGGTCTCCCTGCACATGCTTGCCCCATCTGGAACTTTCTTTCTCCTGTCCCTAGCTGGTAACTACTATCTGTCCTTCATCAGCCTAAGGGTCATCCACTTTATCAGGGCTTCTAATAGTATGCTAGTCTCAGTTCCCTTGCTTAAAGACAGCGTTCCACTTTCTGAATTGGAACTCCACATTCTGACTACCTGGAGAATTGTCCGTCTTCTCTGGTAGACTGTAGACTTCGTGGGGTTGGGAAACAAGTCTCCTTCTTTGCTGTATTCGTGACTCTAGCAGAGTCACCAGCATTTAGTAGGAACCTGACAGGTATTTTTTCTTTCTTTTTTTGGAGGGGGTGGGTCTTGAGACAGCATCAGCTGTGTAGCCCACCCTGGCCTTGAACTCCTCATCTCAAAGTCCTACCTTAGCCGCCAAGTGTTGGGATTATTGGCAGGCACCACCAGGTCCAACACTAAATGTTTTAACTGAGCTGCCCTGGGTGGTCTTTACAGTCCTGAGTTTATTTGTCCAGGACAGTGATGGCGAACGTTTCAGAGATGAGGGCCTAAACGGCAACCCCAAGCCCACTTATTTATTGCAAAGTGCCAACACTGCACTTAACCCCGAATACTGAGGTTTTAGTTGAGAATAAACAACTTGTGCATTAGCATCTTTTGTCTTAAAGGAAAAACACAGTAAGAGCTTTCAATGATATAAACAGCTTTTTACCAAAAGGTGAAACTTGGCGTTTGGCATGCTTTTGCACAATCAATGCACTCTTTGCTGTTTTACATGCATGTTGATAGTTTGTCCAACCTTGGCTGGGGTGACTTGGCTTAAGAGTCGACAGAGGGGGCTCTGTGTGCCTGCTGCGGCACGCGTGCCACAGGTTTGCCACCACTAGTCTAGGAGCTTAGACTCCACAGATAATAGGCATGTTATCACCATTAGATTTATCCTGATCATCTGCCAGAAATACAAGAATACAAGTTTCTTTTATTCTTCAAATGTTATGAGAGTGTTATTAAATTATAGGTCAATCTCTGTTCAAAAAGGAGTAGGTGGAAAATGTCCCCTAAAAGAGTGTCAGAGGGGAAGTAAGAAAGGGGAAATTAAAATCTACTCTACTCACATTCTGAGCCTAACTGCATCACAATAACTCCACGAAGACGGAATGATTATGCTCATTTTGGCTGGGGATATAGCTCAGCAGCACAAGTGCCTGCCTGGCAAGCGCAAAGTACTGAGTTCGATTCCTGATACCAGAAAAAAAAAATTCAGAGTTCATTTTTCCGAATCAGCAAATATTTTTGGCTGGAAAACCTCTGAAGATAGCGTGGCCACAAATGTCACGCTTTTCACATCGTCTCAGATGACACACACACAAAAGCCCCCACTGAGTTACTTCTAAGGTCTTTTATGTTGCTCCTCTTCTACTTATTATTTAAACAAAGTAGCTAACATTTTTTAGAGTCCACTATGAGCCAGTTACTAAATCGAGATGCTTTCAATAAATTAATCTTCCAAAAAGTGCAGGAACTCAGCACTCACACTTTTATACATATTGGGATTGACTCACAGACAAGCTTGAATATAATTCGTGCACAACGGAACAGGAATCCGAGCCCTGGTCTGTGTAATGACTGCCCTCCTAGCCTTTCCTGTGGCAAGTACCGTCTTTTCGTCTGACTATGTGAGGACAGAATTCAGATCATCCAGCCACGTGCCTGGTCTCGCCCCACCTTGGAAGGGCAGGCAAAGGTTGGCAGGGGAGTCCCCTGGCTGCCACCTCTGACCTCACAGCACACAAACCAGGAGCCCCCGAGTTCATGGAATGGAGAAGTTTCCTGCAAGTTGGTGTACAGAAAAGTGCGCGCAGCCGCTAGGCAAACAGTGATGCAAAGCGCTCAGTAACAAGTAAATGCGAATTGTGCGGCAGTCAGTGAAAGACGCGCCGCTGCCCCTCGGAAGGGTGTGATGAAGCACTTACAGCACACGCGGAGGAAGAACGCAGCGGTGCAGCCCCACTGGGTTTCTATATTTAAGACAGGGGCTCACTAAGTTACCCAGTGGGCTCGGACTTTGGTTCCTCCTGCATCGGCCTTCTTAGGAGCTGGGATCACAGGCATATGCCACCCTGCACAGCTAAAGTCTGAATTCTTTCTTTTCAAAAAAACTTTAGGTCCGAATTCTTTAGCAAGTTTAATAGAAGGAAGTAGTATTTCCGTTTTTAAGTGGCCTCCATTTTTTCTTTTTCTTTTCTTTTCTTTTTTTTTTTTTGGTACCGAGGATCACACTCAGGACCTTGTGCTTGCCAGGTAGGTGCTGAGCTATCTCCCGGCCCTAAGTGGCCTCCTTTCAAAAATCAGTTTAAAAGCATTTTGCAGTTGGAATTTTTCAAGCTTTTCTACAAAGGTTTTCTGAAGTGACAGCTTATCACTTTTAATACAAATTAACTGTCAGAGCTGGGTTTGGTGGTGCACGCCTGTAATCCCAGCACTCAGGAGACTGAAGCAGAAGGATTGCTATAAATTCGAGGCCAACCCCACAACTTCATTGTTAGACCCTGTCTCAAAAAACAAAACAAACAAAAATCAATTGTCAGGCATGTAAGAATTTCACATTAAAATTGCTTTTATTTTAGGAACCAAATTCTTCACGGTTGGGCATGGTGGTACACATCTGTAATCGCAGCATTTGGGAGGTTGAGGCAGGAAGATCGCTGTGTGTTCAAGGCCAGCCTGAATTATATAGTGAGACTCTGTCTCAAAAACAAAAACAAACAAAACAAAACCACAGCCTTCACAATGAGCTACATCATCAGTACCCCTTTCCTGTATTTTATTTTGAGACAGGGTCTTGCAAGTTCACTAAATTTCCCAACTAGGCTCAGACTGGATCCTCCTGCCTCAGTCTCCCAGAGTGTTAAAATTATAAGTGTGTTGAGCTGGGCGTGGTGGCACATGCCTGTAATCCTAGCACTCAGGAGGCTGAGGCAAGAGGATCATTGCAATTTTGAGACCAACCTGGGCTACAAAGTGAGCTCAAATCCAGCCTGGGGGAAAAAAAGATTATAGGTATGCACTGTTGTGCTCTGCTAAAATGGTCACAAACATTTCTAACCTCTTCTAGTTTAATGGCAACCCCCCCTCCCGCCCCACCACCTCAATCTCATGGCCATTAGAATCAAGTGTAATCCAAATGCCATATTGTTCCTGATTAGCAACTTAGTATCATGCTCATTCTGGAACTTCCACAACAATTTCTTTCAGATAGGAGGAAAAGGCAACAGAGCAGGTGTTAGCTGCTTTGCTACTTTTTAGCCGACCTTCAAAAATACTTGTGCCTCTGCCTGTCCTGAGCATATCATTGGTAACCATAAAATGTCGGGGTCTTAATCCCGTTGCAGGAACATGCTTATTGTTCATGAGCCTTCTATGCCGAGGGCTGGACTGTTCAGGAGGTCTTCCCATAATTTGTAAGACATAAATTTTCTTTTCCTAACTTAAACTAGAAAATGTTAGTGTACTATTTTATTTTATTTTTATTTATTTGTGGGATTTCTGGGAGTTCAGCTCAGTGCCTGCCACACATTAGGGAACTGCTCTATCACAAATCTCCACCTCCAGCCCAGGCCCTTCATGGACTTTTTTGGTTTGTTTTTTGAGACAGGGGCTCTCTGTGTGACCCAAGTTACCTTGAACTTGCTACCCTCCCACCTCAGTCTCCTACATACTGAGACTATAAGTATATGCTTAGCTACTTCATGTAATATTTTAAAGATACTTTGATTCAGAAAAATAATATTATACCTAAGAACACCACAGGATGTTTCAAAAGTGAATCTCCCCCTTCCATGCCTGCTAACACAGGCCAGTAATCTCAGCGCTTGGGAGGCTGAGGCAAGAGGATTACTGAAAATTCAAGGCCAACCTAGACTACATAGGGGAACCATGTCTCAAAAAACAAAACAAAACAAAAAACAGAGTAAATTTTCCAAATGAATGCATGTCTGATAGGAAAGTATATTAACTGAAGGAATAACAAAGTAGAATTTTTAAAATTGAGACAGTCTCAGAAAATCTTGGATGTAGTGAACATGACAATCACTCAGCATTGTTTCACTTCCCATTTCCCTTTAAACACAGTTGTCAGGTCTTAAATGTTGGCAATGCAGTGTTATAAATTTAAAACAATCATAATAAATCATAAGAATTTATTCATTATATCCCAAAAAAGACAAATTAGCTGGGCATGGTGGGGCATGCCTGGATTCCCAGCACTTGGGAGGCTGAGGCAGGAGAATTGCCATGAGTTGGAGGCCGGCCTGAGCGACATAGTGAGTTCAAGGACAGCCAGAATTACATTGTGAGACCCTGTCTCAAAAAAAGACTGAAATTATGCAGGAGACTTCTGACGCTTGGGAGTGCTTGAGTAGGAGGCTCTGCTGCCTGGAGAAGAGTCTTGGACAGAAGGAAGGGGCTGCTGTTTGCTTCCTAGAAGGCTCAGACTGTCAGCCTCGGCTTTCAGATTCATTTCCTGTTGCTCAATGATTATGCTTCATTCATAAGGATCCAAATTGAGACATCAGAAAAGATGAATCTATCAGCTGTTTGCTGCCACTTACTGGATAACTACTTGTCTTGCCTGAAAAACTGGAGACTATTAACTGCTTCCTGGCAGTCGGATACACAAACCTCAGAAAAATACTAGAGATAATAGGAAGATGACTTCCCGAATCTGTTACAGAGCTTCTTAATCAAATGCACACAGCCTCCTGCTACTTATTTTATTGTTATTTTATGCCCAGGAAATGGAAAATAGAAACAGAACTTGTAAAACAGAATTTCTGGGGAAGGCGAAGAGGGGGCGGAGACCACGTATGGTGAGAAAGAGATGGAGGAGAGCACCAGCTAGTTAATTTTAACTCTGCGTGTGTTCCAAAGCATAAAGCAATGAAATGGGAAGCTTTGCTCAGAATAAGCGGCATCTGCTGCTTCCACAAGTGTACGTGTGCTCTATTTCCTGTGCCATAAGACACTTCACGGGGGTAGGATACAGCACCCGCCACTGTGAGCCTTTCCCCCTTTTATTCTGTACCAGGATTCCATTAAAGAGAAGCCTTTGAATGCTGTCATTGTCCAACAGGTGTCTAATCTTTAGAAAGCTACATTTTTTTGCCTTTGATTGTGTCTCAGCTGTTACTGAAGTTTGCATACTTCCTGGCACAGAGACAGACGTGTGGATCAACAACACAGCACAGGAGATGCAGAAACAACCCCAGGACACTCAGCTATCTGATCCTTGACAAAACGGACCAAAAACACATGCTGGAGGAAAGACAGGCTCTTTAGCAAACCGTGCTGAAAAGCAGGGCTTGCTGCATGCAGGGGATTGGACCTAGGTCCATCTCTCTCCCCATGCACTAAACAAAATCAAAATGGATCAAAGACCGAAGATTGAAACAGAGACACTTAACCTGCTGGAAGATAAAATAGGTAAAGCTCTTGAAGACATAGCTATAGGCAAGAACTTTCTGAATAGAACCCTGGTTGAACAAGAAATAGCATCAAGCTGGGAGTTTGGCTCAGTGGCTTAAGCACCTGCTTGGCAGGCGCAAGGTTGTGAGTTCGATCCCCAGTGCCATAAAAAAAAGAAAAGAAAAGAAAAGAAAAGAAGAGAAAAGAAATAGCATCAAAGATCAACAAATGGTATTGTATCAAATTAAAAGGTTTCTACACAGCAAAGGAAACAACCAACAGAGCAAAGAGACAAACTGCAGAATGGGAAAAAGACTGCCAGCCACTCCTAAGTCACAGGATTGGTGTCTAGAATATAAAAAGAACACAAAAATTTAGACCCCCTCCCAAATCAAAGACCCAATCAAAACAGGGGCAACTGGAGTGAAGAGACATTTCTCAGCACTATAAATGACTAATAAATACATGAAAAGGATGTCCAGCATCTCTGGCCATTAGAGAAATGCAAATTAAAACAGCACTGAGATTCCATCACACTCCAGAAAGAGCAGCTGTCATCAAGAAACCAAATAATAACAAATGCTGGCGAGGCTGCAGGGGGAAAAAATCCTTCTACCTCGTTGGTAGGAGTGTGAAACTGGTATAATCATTATGAAAATCAGTGTGGAGATTCCTCAAAAAACTAAAAATAGATATTGCATTCGACCAGTTATTTCTCTTCTAGATATCTTCCTAAAATATTTAAAGACTTCATATTACAATGACACATGCATACCCATGTTTATAGCAGCATACATCCTAACAGGTAGATATTGGAAGCATACTATATGTCCATCAAAAATAATAGATAAAGAAAATGTGGTATTTATACACAATAAAGTACGACTCTGCTATAAAAAGGGTAAATTTGTAGGAAATGGATGTGGCTCAAGATCATAATTTTAAGTGAGAGAAGTCAGACACATAAGCTTAAATATTGCATGGTTTCTCTTATATGAGAAACCCAAAGTATATACAAATTAAAGGGAAAAATAAAAGACAGATAATAGGAAAAATGAAAATGGTTCTTTTGCAACTGGGAAGAGTACCAAGAAATGTAGAGAGAGAGGATGAGAGCAAAAGGGAAGTAAAAAGAATTAAGATGTGTTATGAACACATGCCAACTCCCCATGATGAATGTACTAATTACACACTGCAAACATGTACTAATAAAAATAAAAATTAAAAGACATTTGTATACCTAAAGTTAGTGACAATAGTTTATACACAGATCTGCTTATTGGGGGTGATATGGTTTGGGGGATTTTGCTTGTTCGTTTATTTATGATGGTCTCACTTTGTAGCACGGGCTGAACTTGAACTCACTATGTAGCTCAGGCTGGCCTTAAACTCTCAGCAACTATCCTGCCTCAGCCTCCCAAGTGCTGGGACTACAGATGTGCACTACCATGCCCAACTCCAAAATAAAGTTTTAACAAAAAAGATTGAAAAAGAATATGATCAGATAAAATCAGTCCAATCTGACATAATCTTCTATTTCTGAGCTGGAATCCACTTTAAAGACAATTAGCCATCATTCCTAACGGGTAGTGGGGTGGGCTTGCAATTTATTTCTCCTGCAGGAAGTATGCATTTCAAATGGTGAAGGACGATGATGACGACAACCAACATTAGGGGTCCCTTGCGGGTGCCAGGCCCCTCGTGCACACCATTCTGTTTACTCTGTGCCACACCGTGAGTAGGGAGGTGAACCCAGGGTTCAGGAAGTCCAGGGGCAGAGCCGCCCGTCACAGGGAGTGGGGACACAGCCGTGACACTTCCCCACTCCGTCTGGTAATGGAGCGCAGCCCTCAGCACCTTGCCCTCCTGCCTCCCCAGCAAGCCTGATGAGTAAAGTATTCTTGGCATATGTAAAGACATTTGTAACTGCCATTGCTAATGCTAAACTTGATAAAGGTATTTTATATGTATGGGTGTATACGTATTTGTGTGTGGTACTGGGGATCAAGTGCTCTGTCACTGAGATACGTCCTCAACCCGATTGATTGATCAATCAATTGACTGATTGATTTTTTTTTTCTGGTACCAGGGGTCGAACTCACGACTTCTCGCTTGCCAGACAGGTGCTTGTGCCACTGAGCTAAACCCCTGGCTGACTGATTTTTGAGACAGGGTCTCACTGCATAACTCAGGCTGGCTTCAAACTTACTATATAGCCCAGGCTGGTCATGAACTTGAGATTCTCCTGCCTCAGCCTCCTCAGCACGGGGATTACAGATATGTGCACCATGCCTGG
Source organism: Dasyprocta punctata (assembly GCA_004363535.1). Lineage (NCBI taxonomy): Eukaryota > Metazoa > Chordata > Mammalia > Rodentia > Dasyproctidae > Dasyprocta > Dasyprocta punctata. The sequence goes on from RJWM01006772.1 coordinate 46,657, forward strand.
CCTATATTCTTTTTCAGATATGAAAGATGAGTGTTTACATCTCCAAGCCAGATGTGGCTTGGGGGATTCTGACACTCCACTGGTCACCTCCACTCTCACGACCCTCTAAGTCCTTAAACTCAGTCTTCCTCATTTGCAGGTTCTGAGTGCACAGGTTTTATTAACTGTAGATCCAGAATATTTCAAAAAAATGCATTTTTACTGAATACATAGACTTTTTTCTTCTTGTCATTGCCTCACCAGTACAGCAGACAACTGTTTACACAGCGCTTACACTGTGTTCGAGTCATTTAGAGACGATTCACAGTATCCGCGCAGATTGTCTGGAAGTGTGCGCCTGGAGCTGCTCCTAGGCATTGCGTGTACCCATGGCAACCAAGGCTGCAGCATCCGTCCACTTAGCTGCTCAGGCTAGGAGCCCGGGGATTGTCCAACTTCCTCTTTCTCTCTTGCTGTCTATAAGATAACAAAATCTGTGGGTGCAGCCTATGGCTCTCCAACCCAGCCCACACTCTCCGCCCGAGGTCCCTCCCCGCCACCTCACATCACGCCACACACCGTGCCGCACCATGCTGCAGTACCCTGTCCCAGTGCACCAGCTCCCGGCCCGCCTCCTGTTCCCCACTCCACAGCTTCCCAGCGTCCTCTCCCAACCGCGTGGAGCAGACTCTCGAGGAGCACCGCTTCCTCCCCTCTCTTGCTTACTGCGGTGATTCACCACCGGCTGCGCACTTCTCGTGGGGTGCATGCCCTTCTCCTTAGCCCCGCCTTTGCCTGCTTCTCTCCCTAGACGGGCAGACAGGCAGAGGGACAGACGCGGGGGTCCACATGGTGCTCCAGATGGTGTGAAGGAGCCGGAGAGACAGCGGCCACTGAGGGAGGACTGGGGAAGTGTCCGTGTGCCTGGATCAGATGCCCGAAGGAGAAAGGGCCCAAGCTGAGGCTCTCAGCTGCAGACCTGGGGTGCAATTTGGATTCGCTCCCAAAAGAAATGTGAACCCGCTGTCGTTTAAAACAGGACATGGAGAAGGGAAGCCAGGAGGCCAGACAGGAGGCAAGGGCAGGGGCCTCTGGAGGAGAGGTGGGCGGCAGGGCAGGCGCGGGCCACAGACCTGGGCGTGCTTCAGAGGAGAGCTGGCCACCGCCCTGGAGAGGCAGGAATGTTAATTTTGAGACGCCAGTGAGCATCTCGGTCGGGCAAGTGCAGTCACCCAGGAAGCAGTTGTTCTAGGGGTTAGGAATAGAGGGTAGGTCTGGGTCAGAAATGAACAGTGCGGATTTGTCCCACGTGGATGGCACAGGAAACACTTCTGGCCGCAGTCTGGCTTAGAATCCTCTGTCTCGCGTTGCATCCTGCACTTGCTCCATCGCTGCCTGCGGGAGCCCATCCCTGCACTGAAACTGTCCCCAAATGCATCCTCTCAGCGGCTGGCCTGGGTCATCGTTGTGCCCTCCATCTGACCCGGTGAGTGCCCTGTCCTCCTGAAGGAGGGAAACTGGGCCGCTAAAGGCAGACCAGCTGGGTCACAGTTGTGCTCAGCATCCTGATACACGGATACATGAGTCCAAGCGTTCACTAGCTTGATACCCTGCAGCAGGTGACCAGCAGGCCCACTGTGTGCTGGGCCTATCAGGTGAGGGCCACAAAACCCACTGTGTGCTGTGCCTGCCAGTTCAGGACCGCAAGCCCCTTTCCCGCCGCAGGCGTGTGTGAGCAGGTTTGCAGGTGGTGCTGGCCCTGGCATCAGGAAGGCAAGCAGGAGCCCAGCTACCAAGGAGCCCAGCCAAAGGTGGCCAACGTATTTTATTTAAGAAAATCAAACTTCATTCGGCTTCACAAGATGAGTGCTTACAATTCTGGAACTCTTGTGCCTCAAAACTTTCCTGGCATCTTCCATCCTTGAAGAAAAGTGACGCGCTGTCTTTACGCTGGGACGTTCCCCAGCTATCAGCCTTTACCCAATGATCACTCTCAACCAGTTCAGGTGACACTGAAGAGCAGGGGCAATGACAGGGGCTGGAGCATCTGGACACCGAAGTCCCATTGCTGGCTGCGCTAATGACAATCTGTGTGGTCTTCTGCAGTGTGGTAGGGTTCTCTAGAGAAACAGAATCAGTATAAAACCATGCATCCATATACAAAGGATTTGCTAGGGTTTAGTACATGATCAGAAATGGAAGTTGCAGTGGCCATCCTTGGCATCAGAGGAGGAAGAATCCAAAATACCACACACCACCCACCCCCTACTCCCTCCCAGGAGCTGGAAGATCCCTGACAGACGAGGTGAAGGCCGGAAGTCGCTGCAGAGTCTGTGTCTCGAGGCAGAAGAGCCAGTGCTGGAAGGCTAAAGAAAGTGGACAGAAACGTCCAAAGACAATGGCAAAGGCCAGAGCTCCTCCAAAGAGAAGCGCTTCCTTCCTCTTCCCTTTTGTTCTGTTCAATCGAAAAACCAGTGGGCTGGGGCCACCCAAATCCAACACATCTTACCCCCTCCATTTGCTGGATGTCAGTCATCCACAGACACCCCAGAACTTCACTAATCCGCTAAGCGGTTCTCACTCAGGTCAAGATGATGTATCTCAGTCAACAACCACAGGCAGGTCAAATGAGGCCCGGGCTCCCCGTTGGTGAAATGAAAGGCATGATCTGAAAGGCCAGGGTGGGAGAATAGCAAGTTCAAGCCAAGTCTGGGTGACAGCGACTTAGCAAAACCCTGTTTTACAATTAAAAACCAAAAAACCCCCTCATGAACCCATGTTCCTTCTAGTTCTAAAATTCTGTCATTCTAACACTTGAACCATTTTCCCCGGTACTTGCCTGTTTTGTTTGTTCACTAGTTCTCATTTCCCCTTCCCAGTTTCCCCAGCCCCGGGCCCTGCTCACGTAGGTTTTCATCTCAGTTCAGAAGAAACTGTCTTACAGAGTGCATTGGCCATCTATTGCTGCAGAACAAGCTACCCAGAAACTTTGCAGTTTAAAACAAAGGATTTCACTGATCTCACGCAGGTTTGGGGAGCCGGAACCCTGGAAGTGGTACCCAGGTTGCCGTGGCTCAGGATGCACTAGGCTTTGGCTAAGGCTGCAGTGTTTGGAAATCTGCCGGGGGACTGGTTTCACCTCTGATGCTATAGATGGGACAGGAGAGGTCAAAGGGGCAGGCTACCATCTTCTCACCCGCAGGGCAGAAGGGATAGCTTTGTGCTTCCATCCAGTACCATCCTCCATAAACACCTCACTAAGTCTAGCCTAGACTCAAGGTGAGCTCCACCTTCTGAGGGGAAGTTTCAAAGGATATAATGAGTGATTGCAATACTGGGCTTGAGTCCAGAGCCTCCACACTGAGCTACATTACATCCCTAGGTCTTTCAAAAGTTTTTATTTATGGCCAGGTAGGAAGACTGCGATGAGTTCAAGGCTAGCCTGAATTATATACTAAGGCCCTATCTCAAAAAAATAAAAACAAAACTTTATTTATGCCCAAGCTGGGCTTTAGTTTACACTCCTCCTGCGTCAGCCTCCCACTGTGCTGGGGTTACGCACATGTGCCCTCACACCCAGCATGAAGCGAAAATGATACGTCATTTCTCTTAAAAATATTTTAAGATGACTGGTTGCGAACCAAACTTTCTTTTCTTTCAAATTTGATTGCATAGCCTTCTTTGCTTTGAAGTCAAACTTGGAATTACCGAAACCTTTATGACTAAAAGAGCTGTCTTATAAATGTACGTGAAAGAACAGTCAAGAATTGAATGATCAGTGTAAACTGACAGTTATAAAGCATAATCTTCCCTCTACCAGATTTCTTGGGGAGAGACAGACAGAGAGACAGACAAGACAGAGTTTGGCAATCTAATATTTATAATTCTGAGTTCTCACTGTTGATTTACTTTTGTTAGTTTACAGTGGGCAGTAAAATGGTTAATTGCTACTCTTATCAATATCTGCTCCTGCAGGAGGGTTTGAAGTGAGAATGCTACTGTTCACCACGAAGCTGATGTTTGCTCTGGGATTAGCAAGGTAAAGAGAGCCGAAGGCCAATTGTTAGACCTGCGTAATATTCTGTGTGGGCCTCCTATGGGACTAGATGAAGCCTCTGCTCATTTTGGTTTTTAAAAAGCTGATAGAAGTCCCTTGTTTAATTTTTTCTTTTAGGAAGGTACAATGTCAGCCAGGTGTGGTGGTACATGCCTGTAATCCCAGCACACAGGAGGTTGAGGCAGGAGGATGTGAGTTCAAGGCCAGCCTGGACTACAAAGTGAGATTTACCAAGAGAGCCAAACAAAACAACCAGCCAGCCAACCAACCAACCAAACAAACAAAAAATATATTTGGAGAGTAGGAGAAAATCTTTGGAATTGGGGGCTAGGTGAAGAATAGTTAGACTTGAAACCAAATCATTAAAAGGGAAATTGATAAATTGGACCTCAACACAATGAAAAGCTTTTCTTCTACAAAAGTAACTGTTGAGCAGGCTGTGGTGGCATACGCCCACAATCTCAGTACTCAGGAGGCAGATTTGAGACCACTCTGGTTCAAGTCCAGCCTGGACTTCAAGTGACACCCTGTCCTCCTCCCCATTTTTACTGAAAGGGATGAAAATTCAAAGCACAGGCAAGAGAGGAGCTATTTACAAATCATGCATCTGATGAGTAACTGGTGTCCAGACTATAAAGAGCTCTAACAATGAAACCTTAACAATCCAATTAGAAAATGAGCAAAAGCCATGACGAGGCATCTTGGTGCAGAGGGAAAGCAGACAGCAAGCACATGAAGATGCCCAAATCATCAAGCACCAGGGAACCAGACTGAAACCATACTGGGTGGCTGCCACACACCCATTAGAAACTCCTGATTAAAAACAGTGACAACTCCAAACACCACCAAGAGAGCTGCTGGGAACCCGATCATCCACATACACTGATAGGTATGAGGAACGGCACAGTCGCTCTTTGAAACATTTTGGCATATTTCTCAAAAATTCAAATCATGCCTTTAATCCCAGCACTCAGGAGGCTGAGGCAGGAGGATCGTTGTGAGTTCGAGACCAGCCTGGGCTACAAAGTGAGTTCAAGGCCAGCCTGAACTGCATAGTGAGACACTGTTTCAAAAATAGGGCCAGGGATTTAGCTCAGTGACCTAAGCACCTGCCTGGCAGGCGTGAGGTTGTGAGTTCGATCCCTGGTACTCCCCCCCAAAAAATTCAAATCATACAGCCAGGCATGGGGCTGCACAGGTGCAATCCCGGCACTTACAAGGCTGAGGCAGGAGGCTCACCATGAGTTCAAGGCCAGATTGAGACCCTGTGTTATATTCCTCATCCCCTTTGTTTCTAGTGATACAAAATACAAAAGCAAGCTTAGAGCCAGAGTGGATCCTGGGCTCTGGAGGCCCTTTGGGGTTTTGCCTTCTCCGCCTGCCCGCCTCTCTTTGTCACTGGAGGCCCCGGTGCTGGCTTCTCCCCCACTCCTAACCTGCCGTGCCAAGTGCACCTCCCTCTTTTTCATCTCATCTGTCTCCTTCCCACCCTGGGCCCAAGATTAAATCCCTTTCCTTCAAAATGATGCCCTTTCCACACAGACTTGGGCACCTGTTTCTGTGGAAATGTTCAGTCTCCGAGTATCAAAGGCCTGCGAGGCTGCTGACTCCAGTCGCGCAGGCAGCATTTTCCTCTGATTAGAGGAAATCACCTTTCCCCAGAAAGAACAATGCCATCAACAATCATGTAAGCTTTAAGCACAGGCAGGCACGGTGGCATTGGCCTATACTCCCAGCTACTCGGGAGGCTGAGGCAGGAAGATCATTACTTCAAGTCCAGTCTAAGCATCTTAGTAAGATCTGGTCTCAATATTAAAGAAAGAACTGGGGAAGTAACTCTGGTAGAGTGCTTGTCTAGCACATGCAAGGCCCTAGACTCGATCTCAGTACTGCAAAAAACAGATAAGCAAAGGCCCCAGATCTAAAAAACAGCAGACGATGCAAAGAATAAGGCGTACAATACTAAAGCAGAGATGAAAAATAAAAGATGGCTGAGAACACAAGGGAGACGCTGCTGTTATGCTGAAAACACTAAGAACCAAGAGTATCAACTAGCCCAGCAATCCAAGGGCAGCTTGTGACTCCCCCACCTCGGGAGCCCACGGTACCCCGCCGCTCAGCGAGACAGAACCAGCTAGCCTGAGGTCAGGAGGCCGCAGCACGCCTGCGCCAGGGGAAGGGCCATACTGCTACAGGGTCTCCCAGGCCCCCTCCCAGGCACCTATGTCCCTGCACCCCAGCGTGATTGGCGACGGAAGGCTTCAGCCACAGTGACCAAGGCATACGGGACCAGAAAGAAAGGTTCACAGGTGTCCAAACGTCAGTTTCCACAAGCTGACAGCCACCATGTAGCCCCAGGAGATTTGCGCCCAAAAAGAACGCTCAGAGGTGAGTCAAGGTGTGGCTTGTTCAGAGTGCAATCGGAAGGCATATTCGAGCTCATGCGGGAGATGGGACTTGTAAGAAAAAATAACTAGTGCTGAAGAAATAAAGCACAAAATCATAGCACGCTCCTGAAACATAAAGAGAAAGCTGGGAAAACCTGTATGTATATTTGTTTCTTGGTAAGTCATCATTTGGTCTATTTCTGGACCTCTTATACAATGCAAACAGGTTTACTTTGGCCAGGCATGCTGGTGCACACCGGTAATCCCAGCACGCAGGAGGCTGAGGCAGGAGAATCATCATGAATTTGAGGTCAGCCTGGGCTACATAGTGAGACCTTGTCTCAAAATAAATAAAATAGAATAAAATAAAATAAAACAGATTGGGGATACAGCTCAGTGCAAAGGCCCTGGGTTCAATCCCCAGTGTTGCAAATAAATTAATTAAGATTTATTTTGTAGCATACATGTGGGTGAAGAGACCCGCTTTCACATTTAGATACTTTCCCAGGGCTAACACTGATGTGTCCTCCTCTTCCTCCTCTCTTCTACTCATCTTCCTCCTCTTCTTCCTCCTCTTCTTTTTTGGTCTTTTTGTCCATATTCTAAAATATCATGGAGCTGGGCTCTGTAGTAGAGCTTTGTAGTAGAGCTTTTGCCCAGGATGCAAGTGTCCTGGATTCCATCCCACACTATATATATGTAAAATCCTTAGGCTTCAAATCCTGGATCTTCCTGACTGAATGTGTTCCGGGTACCACACATTACATTAAATATGGGAGATGGAAAGATGAGCAAGACAAGCTTTGTATAGAAGAAAAAAATTACAATGAATATGCTCTTGTTGCTATTGCTAACCTAATATAAACATAAAATGTTCAGTTTCTTGGATTCCCTTATTAAGTAATGAACACCCACTGCACAAGCTCAATGATACAGAAGGTTAGAAACAGTTATTCTGCAGGAATCCTAATTATCCTCCAGGCCTGGGAAATGCTGCCTGAAGAGTGAAGCCATTGACCTCAGCCTCTTTGGATGTCTGCAACCCTGGGTGGCACTCGTAAGACCCTCCTGACCTTTCAGGAGAACCGAGTGTATCAAAGGGATTCGGTTCACAACACATGATCCATAGGTTCACATCAGACTAAGAGAACATTAGAGATAAGAATGGAAACCAGGGCTTCTGGGAAGATGGTGGAGCGGTGAGCAGTAGGAAAAGAACCTCACTGAGATTTGGTGTCAGATGCTGGAATATATCAATGTGAAGAGGAGAGGCAAAAGGGAGGTGGGTCCCCAGGACCCAGGAAGGATCTGAAGTGCAAATCGAAGCCTATAGGAAGAGCAAAGAGAGAGACTTCAACAAAGAGGGAGGAGGAGGAGGCAGTGGTGCTTTTCCCCTCAGCACAGACTCACTGCACGGGAGGGGCAGCCCTAACCCGCAGATGCACAGTGACTACTGGGGACCCCGGAGGCCTCCATGGAGACACACACTAGTGGAGCAGAGCAGTGGACACAGCAGGCTGCAGTGGTTGGGGAGTTATCCACACTCGGATGTCTAGGAGAGGGCCACTGGCCAGGAGCCATTTTGAAGAGGGACCGACTGAGCTTGGAACTCAGAGCAGCTGCAGTCTCCAGCTCGCAGCTCCCAATGTCTGGGTCAGGGAGCCGAGGTCAAACTGACAGGACATCAGGGAGCTGAGTTCAAGCCAGAGGGGGCACATAGACTGCTGCAGGCTGAATAGTTGTGGTTCCAGCCTCACAGCCAACCACCAGCCTGCACTTCAGGGGAACTGCCGGCTTGCTGGGATTATCCAGTACCCCATGGTAAAGCTATGGCTGATCGGCTGAGATTAATCAACTCAGATCTGGATTCTGTCTGTCTCTGTTGTCTGCCAGTGACGGCAGAGAGACACCTTGAATTGGACAGTTTTTTCTCTTTCTTTGTTTTTTTTTCTCTCTTTTTCTTGTTTTGGTTTTTCCTTGATTGTTTGCTCTTGTTTTTATATGAGTGCGAACATGGTTTCTAGATTTTCGTTGTCATTCTGTTCTGTTCTTGTTTTTATTTCTTCCTTCTCTCTTTCCCTCCTGTCTTCTTCACGTTTCCCAAAGGTTGTGTGATCTTCCTTTGTCTTCCAGCCTTGCTTCTAATCTCTTCCTCTTCTATTTCTCCATTTTTTCTCTATAAACCCTTTTAAATTTTCTCCCTGAGAGTAAAACTCACCACATCGAGTGCTTATTTACTGCATACAATTTTCTGCTTTTATTTTTTGTTGCATAACCACAAATCTAGTTCACACAGTTAAAGGTGGGAAATTAATATTTACCTCAGTTTGTGATTTTCTAGGCTGTGTTTGATGCTGTTGTTATTGCTAATGGTACCACGTTAGCCAAAGTGATGCAATCATTCTAACCAGTGTTCTTTCTGGTATACCAAGACTGAGATTGCCTAGTGGTCAAAAAACACTATAGGCCAGTGCCTAAGAACAAGGAGTTGGCCATCAACTGAGGGATGGATAAAAAAAGGTGTGGTATTTTTATACAATGGAGTACTACTCAGCCATAAAGAATGACAAACTGAACACTTTTATAAGTAAATGGGTGTACCTTGAGAACATAATCACTAGTGAAATAAATAAGGTATACATGTGTAAACATCATATCATTTCATTAGTGTGACAAAATGAAAGAAAAAACATATGTATATGTGTATGTAAATGTACATAAAAAATAGTTAAGATAGTTGTACTGATTTCTCTGAGCTCACTGAAGAGAAAGATTTGTACTGATATTGTTCGGACAATTGAAGGCAGATATCTTGTGTTCTGGGTGAATGATTTGGGGATTACAATGCACAATGTATGTACCATTGTTACTCCCTGATTGATGTACTTTAAAATTTTGTTGTAGATTTTTTTCTCCTTCTTCTTTTTTCTTTCTTTTTATCTATGAATAAAATGGATGTTAAAAAAAGGAAAAAATGAAAAACAGAAAAAAGAAGAATATACATTCTTCTCAGCTGCACATGGGATGTTCTCCAAAATAGACCACATATTGGCTCATAGAACATGCTTAAGTAAATGCAAGGGAATTGAAGTTACACCATAAATATTATCAGATCATAGTAGAATGATATTGGAAATCAATGGCAAAAGAAACCACAAAACTTCACACGGAAATTAACACCCTCTTGAACAACCAATGGGTCATGGATGAAATTAAAGAAAAAATTAGTTTCTACAGTTAAACAATAATGCTAATGCAACACCTTGGAACTTATGAGACATAATGAAAGCAGTCTTATGAGGAAAACTTATAATGGTAAATTCCCATATTAAGAAAATAGAGTGAGCCCAAATAAACAACTTAATATTGAACCTCAAACTTCTAGAAAAAGAAGAGAAAGTCAAGCCCAAAGCTTGTATGAGGAAGAAAATTATAAAGATGAGAGAAGAAATTAATGCAATGGAGACTAAGAAATCAATACAAAGAATCAATGAATTGAACAGTTGGTTCTTTAAAGATTAAATAAAATTGACAATCCTTAGCCAACCTGGTCAAAAAAAAGGAAAGAAAAGACTCAAATCCATGCAATTAGGAATGAAAAGGGTAAAATCACAACAGGCACTGAAGAAATTCAGAAGATCATTGATACCTACTTCAAGAACCTGTATTGTAATAAGATGGAAAATGCAAAAGGAATGGACAGTTTCCTACACACATAGGAATTAACAAGGATGAATCAAGGAGATATAAAAATCCAAAATAAACCGATATCAGCCAATGAAATTGAAGACATAATTAAAACCCTACCCACAAAGAAAAGCCCAGGTCCTGATGGATTCACCATTGAACTCTACAAAACATTTAGAGAAGACCTAATGCTGCTACTTCTCAAACTCTTTATGGAAATTGAAAGGGAGGTACTACTGCCAAATTCATTCCTAGAAGCAAGCATTACCCTGATACCAAAACTAGAGGAGGATCCAACCAAAAAAGAGAACTACAGGCCAATCTCCATAATGAACAGACATGCAAAAATCCTCAGTAAGATATTGGCAAACAGAATGCAGCAAATCATCAGGAAGATTATACACCATGACCAAGAAGGATGTATCCCAGGGATGCACACACACAAATCAGCAAATGTAATATTAGCAGACCCAAGGACAAAAATCATATGATCGTCTCAATAGATGCAGAAAAAGCATTTGACTAAGTCCAACACCCATTCATGATAAAAACCCTACAGAAAATTGGAGTAGATAGCCAACAACATACTAAATGAACAAAAACTGAAAGCTTTCTTTCTAAAATCAGGAAAAGACAAGAATGTCCACTGTCACTATTCTTATCCAATAGAGTTCTGCAAGCATTAGCCAGAGTGATTAGACAAAAGAAAGAAACAAAAAGAATAAATATAGGAAAGGAAGAAGTTAAATTAACATTATTTGCAGATAACATGATAGACCTCAAAAACTCCACCAAAGTCTTCTAGATTTAATATCCAAAATCAGTAGCATAGCTGGATACAAAGTTAACACTCAAAAATCAATAGTCTTTCTGTCCATGAATAACAAACTCACTGAGAGAGAAATTAAGGAAACAACACCCTTCACAATAGCATCTAAAAAAAAAAAAACCTAGGAATCAGTCTAATGAAGAAAGTAAAAGACCTCTACATTGAAAACTATAGTACTCTGAAAAAAGTCATTTAAGAAGCTATCAGAAAATGGAAAGACATTCCTTGTTCTTGGGTAGGAAGAACCAGTATAGTGAAAATGGCTGTACTCTCAAAATTGTTATACAGATTTAATGCAATCTTTATCAAAATTCCAATAGCATATCTCACAGAATTAGAGAAAACAATCCTAAAATTCATCTGGAACCAGAAGAGCTTTGGAACAGCAAAAGTAATTTTAGGTAACAAAGGCAAAGCAGGGGGGCATCACCATCCCTGACTTGAAACTGTACTACAAAGCTGCTGTGATAAAAACAGCACGCTACTGGCAAAAAACAGACCCAAAGATCAATAGAACAGATTACAAGATGCACAAACAACTCCAGACATACTCTGTCACCTTATCTTTGACATAGGAGCCAAACACCTTCACTAGAAGAAAGATACCCTGTTTAATAAATGGTGCTGGGAAAACAGGCTTTCCAAGTGCCAAAGACTAAAGCTAGACCCATATCTTTCACCATGCACTAAACTAAAATTGAAATGGATAAAAGACCAAAATATTAAAACAGAAACACTAAACCTGCTGGAACATAGAATAGGTAGAACTCTTGAAGATGGTGGTGTAGGCAAAGACTTTATGAACAAAACCCCAATTGCATAGGAACTATCACAAAGAACCAACAACTAGGATCCCGTCTTATTAAAAAGATTTTGCATAGCAAAAGAAACTGTCAACAGAGTGAAAAGGCAGCTCACAGTGTGGGAAAAAATTCTTGCCAACTGTTCCTTAGAAAAAGGACTACTATCTAGAATATATAAATAACTCAAAAAGTCAGACCCCTCAAATTTAAAGACCCAATCCAAAAATGAGCATCTGAAATAAATAGACACTTCTCAGATGAAGAAATGGTAAATATAAAAAATGTTTAACATTATGGATCATTTGAGAGATTCAAATTAAAACAAGGAGGTTCCATCTCACTCTAGAAACAATGGCTATTATTAAGAAATCAACCAATAACAAATGCTGGCGGGGCTGTGGGGAAAAAGGAACCCTTCTCCGATATTGATGGGAGTGTAGACTGGTGCTGCCACTATTGAAATTCATGTGGAGATTCCTCAAAAAACTGAGACTAAAGATCCCATTGGACCCAGCTATTCCCCTTCTTGGTATTTTCCCAAAAGAATTGAAAGTATCATACTGTAGTGACACGCACACACCCATGTTTATAGTGGCACAGTTTGTAACAGCTAAATTTTGGAAACAGCCCAAATGCCCATCAACCAACAAATAAAGAGGTGAATTTTTTTTATTTTTTATTTTTTTTGCAGCACCGGGAATCAAACTCACAGCCTCACGCCTGCCAGACAAGTGCTTAAGCCACTGATCCAAATTTCCAGCCCTGCTTTTTGAGGCAGGGTCACACTATGTAGCTCAGGCTGGCCCTGTGCTCACGTTGTAGCCCAAGCCAGCCTCGAACTCACAATGCTCCTCCTACCTCAGCCTCCCAAGTGCTGGGATTAAAGGTGTGCACCACCATGCCTGGCTTGGATTATTTTTTAATATGATAGAGTACTACTCTGCCATAAAGGATAAGTTGAGCCATTTCTAGGTAAATGAATGCACCTTGAGAACGTACTCCAAAGTGAAATAAATTGGAAACAGATGTGTAAATACTGCATAGTTTCTCTTGTGTGAGAAATTGAGGGTGTAAATAAGGACCAAAATGTATAATATATATTGCAAAATGGGAAGAAAATGGGAAGGCGAACTTGGAAGCAGGGTTGGGGAAAGGAAGAAAGGGGAAAAACAAGAAAAAAAAAGGAAAATTGGAAACAAAGCTTTTGCAAATAGCAAGGGAAAGGGGATGATGAGAGGTAACAGAATGGGAAAAAAAAAATCAAGTTATATCATATCCAGAAACAAATTTCCTATGATGCATGTGATCATTATACATACCTAATGTGTACCAATAAACTTAATTTAAAAAAAAATGGAAACCAGAGTGGGAGGTCCGGGGACTCTGCTGCAGGAGGTGTTTGTCCCAGACAGTGTTGCTTTGGGGTGATGTTGTGTGTGCAGTGTGGACCGGAAGAGGCCGGGGCGGGGAGCCGGTAGGGAATGCGAGGTCGTGGGTTCTGGTGAGCGAGGGTTGGGCACAGAGACGCGTAGGAAGAATCCAAAGAACTTGGTGACTGCTTTGGATGTGATCGTGGGACGGATTAGAAGTAGTCTTGCATAACTCTGTGGTTAGGGGGAGAATTAATCGTGGTCAAATTAATGAGAACTCAAGAGTAAGACTGGTTTAAGAGGAAGGGGGCAGATTAGGGTTGGTTTCACTGCCTGTGAGGTGCTGCCAGTTCATGAAGGCAGCGATGTCTAGCTCCTTGCTACTCAGAAGTCCACAGAGCCACAGCCTGGGCTCACAGTGAAGTGTGTTTAAAATGCAGTGCTGAGTCAAATCTGCACTGAGTGGGGCATGGCACGTGTCTGTAATCCCAGCACTCAGAAGGCTGAGGCGGAAAGATCGCCACCAGTTCAAGGTCAGCCTGCACTGCATAGGGAGACCCTGTCTCAAAACAAACAGACAAACAAAAAAATCTGCATTGTGAGGCTGCACCCGTAAACCCCATCTCTGACTTACCACTCAACAGCAGAGGAAATCACCAAACTTCCTGTACGCTGAAGCGTAAGCTTCTAGGATTAAGTGTCTGTTCTGTAGCTGTGGTTAGCCCAAAGGAGCTGTGGAAGAAAAGAGACTGGGGAAGCTGTGTGAGTCCTGCGCAGAAAGTCTGCCAGGCCGGAGCCGCCTGCAGGCCATGTGCACGGCTGTGCGGGGCAGGGCAGCTGTCTCATCTGCCACCAGGCAGTCGCATCACACACTGTTCTCTGCATTGAGGAGCAGAGATAAAACCATCAAAGAAAAAAATTGCTTGCGGGGGTTTTATCGAGCTCATCAAATTGTTAGAATTTGTGTATAGATAATACACGAGAATTTGGGTGTGACATCATAATTATAAAATGAGTATCTCATTCTTGAAAATGCTCCCTGTGTATAAATACAAACATTTTCTATTAATCACATCAATCAGTTCCCAAACTCACCACACAACAGACATTTGTGGGTAAGAAATCATTTCCCAGTCTCGCTGGGAGAAAAATCACAACTATGACATTCCTAATATGCAGTCTGCACAAAAGCATACTGGAATATGCTTCCTTTTCCTTGCCATCAATATCTCTGTTAATTGTTAAGCATTAGTTTAATACTGTAGTACTGCCTTTTAAATACTTGCATATGACTTTATAAGTCAGATTTTTAGGAATTGTGACTGTTAGTGAAATAAAGCATATGAGAGAGTGTATAACCAGCAAAGACTAGATTATAATGTGCTACAATGATGACCATAGATGGCCCATCTGGTGACAGTTGTGGTGACCCTTTATTATGCCATTCTGACACCAGCTTTGAGCCAAACTCCTGGCAATTCCCTTGTCCTAGCCCCCTGTGTGCTGGGATTACAGGTATGTGCCACTAATATGGAGTGAGTTTTAAAAGTGTCTTATGGAGCCAGGAGCCAGGTGTGGTGGCACATGCCTATAATCTTAGCACTTGGGAGGCTGAGGCAGGAGGATGGCTGTGAGTTAGAGGCCAGCCTAGGCTACATAGGGAGTTCAAGATCAGCCCCTGTATCAAAAAAAAAAGAGTCTCATATAAACTGGATTTAGTATTATATATATGTGTGTGTGTATGTGCATATATATATATCTTATATAAATGAAATCTTCCTAAAGAAAATACAAAATAGAAGTCTTACATAAGTGAAATGTTCCTCTATGGATTGCTTAAATCAGCATCAGAATTATTAGAGTGAAATTGCAATTTTTTAGATCAAACTGCTCAAATATTGCCAATTTCATATAATTCAACCTTCGCTATAATCAGATGATTTCCCAAGGGCCAACCTATGCTGCGACTGGACAATAATGTAGGAGGCAGAGCCGGGGGAGGACAGGGGAGCGTTTCCGTCCCCGTACAGCAGTTGGTTTGCCGAGCAGAGCCGCCTCTGCGGTGGCTTCACTGGTGTCTTCATGGAAACTCCGCAACTCCACTGCCATGAAGGAACTGAAGCGTGGTGATAAGCCGCTGGCTCCTGTGCCCTTGCTTGAGAACAGTGGACAGGTCGTCTGACAGGCTGGACAGCCACCGATGTTCCCTTAGCCAGCCGGAAATGCACATGTGATGTCTCCGCTTACTGATTATACTTTCTTTGAACTGAAACTCCAAATACCTGAAGTGCAGATGTCAGGGTAAATGGCTCTCTCACTGTTTAAAATCTGATGCCAAAAAGCTGACTTGACACAAATAAGAAGCAAACTGTGTTTATATTCAAAATGTTTTATTCCATGTAATCAAATTTTGAATGCGTAGCCAATTGGTGCCTCTTGCCAAAGGGCTAATTTTATATCATGGCTCTATAATGAGATAAATAAATTCTCCAACAATTGAAGGGAAAAAGATTGTTACTCAGGAGTTTGTTGGGAGATAATGTACACACATTTTAAATGATTTTATAAAACCTGAAACAGTTAGACAAGGGCCAATCCCAATGAATTATTTCTAAATTTAGAGATAGAGAAAGAGAGAGAGAGAGAGGGAGAGGAATCAGTGCCAGAGCCCTGGCTTGGTATTCTTGAAATCCTGGGTTCAACCCCATCTGTCACTGCTCAAAAAAAG